>CM021105.1:670637835-670714830 GCA_007115665.2 Sequoiadendron giganteum | reverse complement strand
ACTGAGAGAGAGATACCTAAGAGAGGGAGAGGGGGTAGGAGGGAGAGATTTGAGAGAGAGAGGGAGTAGGAGAGAGATAGAGGGTAGAGGGTTAATGGTAGAGGGTAGAGAGTTTAAGGGTTTAAGGGTTAAGGGTTAAGGGTTTAGGGTTTAGGGTTTAGGTAGAGGGTTGAGAGATAGAGGAAGTGACTGAGAGAGAGAGAGACCTAAGAGAGGGCGAGGGGGTAGGAGGGAGAGATTTGAGAGAGAGAGAGAGGGAGTGGGAGCCTGATAGAGGGTAGAGGGTTAATGGTATAGGGTAGAGGGTTTAAGGGTTAAGGGTAGAGGGTTAAGGGTTAAGGGTTAAGGGTAGAGGGGAGAGAGATAGGATTCAATGAGAGAGAGAGAGACCTAAGAGAGGGAGAGGGGGTAGGAGGGAGAGACTTGAGAGAGAGAGAGGGAGGGGAGATATAGATACTCTCCCTCATCCTCCCTCTCTCTAAAGACTCTCCCTCCTAGCCCTCTCTCTCTCTCTTAGGTCTCTATCTCTCTCACTTACTCCCTCTATCTCTCCCCTCTACCCTTAACCCTAAACCCTAATCCCTTATCCCTTAAACCCTCTATCATATACCCTTAACCCTCTACCCTCAACCCTAAATCCTCAACCCTGAACCCTTAAACCCTAAACCCTTAAACCTTCTACCCTCTACCCTCAACCCAATACCCTAAACCATCAACCCTATACCCTCAATTCTCAACCCTCTATCATATACATTGGATCCTCAACCCTCATATATCTTTATCCCTCCCTCCTCTTCTCTCCTCTCTATCTCACTTCTCCCTCCATCTCTCTCTCCATCCTTCCCTCCCTCTCTACCCTAATCCCTCAACCCTATACCCTCAACCCTTAAACCCTAAAACACTCTACCCAATACCCAATACCCTCTACCCTAAACCCTATACCCTCAACCCTTAAACCCTTAAACCCAAGTAAACTCTCGACCCTAATCCCTCAACCCTCAACCCTTAATCCCTCGACCCTTAAACCATCTACCCTCAACCCTCAACCCTCAACCCTTAAACCCTAATCCCTCAACCCCTATATCCTCTACCCTATACATTGGATCCTCAACCCTAATCCCTCAATCCTATACCCTCAACCCTCTACCCTCAACCTTAAACGGGCCTCAACCCTTAAACCCTCTACCCTCTACCCTCTAACCTATACATTAAACCCTCAACCCTCAATTCTCAACCCTTAACCCTTAATCCCTCAACCCTAGGTAGGTAGGGAAACATAGGTGAGATACAAAGTGATGAAGGGAGAGGTAGGTAAATAAATGGATAGGGGAGGTAAATATAGGTAGAGAGGGAAGCAGACATAAAGAGAGGGGAGGGACGGACACGTAGGGAGAGATAGAGGTGAGTGTGTGTGTGTGCAAGAGAGAGAGAGAGAGAAGGGTTAGAGAGAGGTAGAGGGATGGAAATGAGAGATAGAGAGTAGAGAGGGAAAGAGGTAGGGAGGAGACAAAATTGAGATATAGAGTGATGAAGGGAGAGGTGGGTAAAGAGAGGGAGTGGGGAGATAAAGATAAATAGAGAGGGAAGGAGATGTAGAGAGAGATGATAGATAGAGATTTTAGTAGAGAGTGGAGGGATGGTGAGAGAGGAAAGGAGGATATAGAGGTGAGTTTTTGTGAGAGGGAGAGAGAGTGAGAGGAGAGAAAATGAGGGGAGATAGGAAGGGGGAGAGAGAGAGAGAGAGAGAGAGAGAGGTAGAGAAGAAAAAGAGGAGTAAAGAAGGAAGGAGAATGAAAGAGAAAGGGGGAGGAGAGGAAAGAAGAGAGAAAGATGAAAATTAGTGATAGTGAGAGGAGAGGTAGGTAGAGAAGGGATGGAGAGAGGGAAGGAGGGAGAGTGACATGGAGAGAGTGGTGAGATACAGAGTAGAGAGGTAAGGAGAGAATGAGAAATAGAGATAAAGAGAGAGGGAGGTTGGAGGAAGGAAGAGGTAGAAAGTAATAAGTGAGACATAGAGAGGGAATGAGGGAAAGTGGGATAGAGAGATAATGGTGATTTAGAGAGTAGGGAGTGAGAGGGAAGAAGGGAAAGTGGGATAGAGAGATAATGGTGATTTAGAGAGTAGGGAGATAGGTAGGGATAGAGATAATGGTGAGATAGAGAGGAGAGAGTGAGAGAGAAAGAGAGGGATGGAGAGACAGAGAGAGAGGTAGGTAGACGAAGGGAGAGGAGAGATAGAGAGTAGAGAGGGAAAGAGGTAGGGAAGGAGACATAAGTGAGATAGAGAGAGTGATGTAGGGAGAGGTAGGTATAGAGAGTGAAAGAGAGAGGAGAGATAGAGAGTAGAGAGGGGAGAGAGGGACGGAGAGGTAGGGAAGGAGATAGAGGTGTGTGTGTGAATGAGAGAGAGAGATAATGGTGAGATAGAGAAAAGGAGCAATTGAAAGAGAAAGAGGGGGTAGGGAGGGAAGGACAATAGTGAGAGAGATTGGGATGAGAGACAAAAATAAGGGGAGGGAGGGTGAGGTCGAGAGAGGGAGGGAGAGGAGAGATAGAGAGAAGTAGAGAGGGAAGGAGGGGGGAGTGTTAGCGAGGGAGATAGAGGTTTATGTGTGAGAGAGAGAGAGATAGAGAGAGTGGTGAGATAGAGAGGAGAGAGTGAGAGGGAGGGATAGAATTGAGATAGAGAGGAGAGAGTTAAAGAGAAAGCGGGGAAGAGAGGCAAGATAGAGTGAGAGAGAGATGAGGTAGAGGGAGGGAGAGGAGAGATAGAGAGTAGAGAGGGAAAGATGTAGGGAGGGAGACATAAGTGAGATACAAAGTGATGGAGGGAGAGGTAGGAAGAGAGAGAGAGAGAGAGGAGAGAGGAGAGAGAGAGAGAGAGAGAGAGATGGGAGATAAAGATAAGTAGAGAGGGAAGGAGATGTAAAGAGAGAAGAGATAGAGAGAAGTAGAGAGGGGAGGGAGGGAGGTAGATGTAGGGAGGAGATAGAGGGGTGTGTGTGAGAGAGATAGAGAGTAGAGAGGAGAGAGTGAGAGAGAAAGATGGTAAAACTTGTTGACTACTAAAATTTGACCTCCTGATTACTGAAATTTGACTAAGTGTGAAATTTTTAAGTTCTTCCAAAAACTAGAATTTGCATTATAACTCCTAGAGATCTGAAACCACTCTCAAACATCCTACCTATATACATGAAATATAACTTAAATTATAATAAATTAAATGCCCATATGTAAATGTCAACTTATACTTAAATGTTTATTTCATGTATATAGTTTCCTTGGCAGAGAAAAAGAAAATGAAAGAGTTTAGAAAAATGCATTCCAAAATTCATTGCAAAAAGAAAGAGAACTCACACTTGTTCATTCATTGCAAAATTCAAGCCATTTGACGAGCGCCAAATTTGGCGCTCGCCAAATAGGATTGGTATTACCAAACCTATTTGGCGAGCGCAATATGGCCTATTATGGGGTTTTTTGCAATTTGGCACCGAAATTGTGTCACATATTGGTTCACTTACCCTTATGGCACTATAATAATATTTTAAAATATAGATCTAGTATGGATTTGTACAATTGGTACAAGCAATGTAAAAACTATACAGATATATTTTGTAAATTTTACAATTATAGAAAAGATAAATTGTATACCTATGTAACAAATATGATGCTTGCATTTACAAGCAATAAATCTTAAATATGATAAGGAATATTCTACTTGAAGTGTGACATTCATTTTCCTTTAGGGCATGGACAAAGTTCTCCAATTATATTAATTTTATAGTTAAATATTTGTAATTTTTGGGGATTTCTAGACATTAACAGTAATATCAAATTTAATAAAAAAAAATGATAGAAATTGTAATAGATTTCACAAGCATCTCTCAAGTGAAACCCTTTGTAGATCTAGCATCTAATACTCAATTTGAATGCAAAAAAAAAAAAAAATTGACTTTCTCAAACCCTCTAAACTCAATAGTGAGATTAACTTCACTCTAGAAATCTCTCAAAATATCCTAAAAAATAAAGCCACAAAAGAAATATGGTATTTCTAACAATTTTTTCTAATTTTTGAAGGCATCATTTATATAAGAGAAGAGCACACTAAATTTTTCAGGAAATCTCTAAAAAACTCAATAAGAAGCAACCCCATAAGCTTTGATACTATGCAAGCTTTGTTATGAAGATTGTCACACAAGATCAAAGAGTTTCAATGAAAGTATAGAATGATTCATTTATGATTGTGGATGTCCAATTTAAAGGGGTGGAGTAACCCTAGTTCACTAAATGAAATCTAGGTCTTAGCTCCATCTCTTAAATAATTATTGTGGAGGATTTATAATATTATTTACATTAAATCGTTATTTAAGATATTTGTTATATTTCTTTTTGTTGTCTTTGATCATTCTCTAAATTGTTGATTATGCATGTTTATGAGGTTTGATAGAGAGAAGAAATTATATTTGTAATGTGCAAACTCTTGAACACACAACCAAGTCTTCATATAGATTTTGGCACAAAAATGCATGATAGACAAAGTAAAACTTAAGGATTTACAAATATCAAATGTGTACATTTAGATTAGATTTGCATTTGTGTTGGTAGGGCTGGTAATAACCAATTCTACAATTGCAAAAATAACTTATGGTGATAGGTAAAAAATATAGAGATTCTCAAACATTTATATGAACATTATCCCACACCTTGACAAATCATCTATAAACATCTATCAATCAAGTTTTGAAATATATATTATTATTTTATTATTTAAGTTCTAAAAAGATTTAATTTAATGCACTTATAATTCCCCTCTTTAAATTAAAACAAAATTTAAATACTTAACATCATTTATTTATTTATAGTTATTTCTCCCTTTCAAGAAAGTTCTTTATTAATTTAAAAAACATAAAATGCATCCAACTGTCAATTTTCGAATTAATCTAATAGAGACTGAAAGACATATAAACAAAATATAATGTCTCTCGGAAGTCAAGTTTTATGATTTCATTTCTTAGTAGGAAACTTGGGATCACAAATGTTGATAAAAATTGCAGCAGTAAATGAAAGAAGAAAACAGATAAACTTAAATCAAATTGATAAGCAAAACACACAGAAATGATATAGAAGACAAAAAGAGTTTTTTAACGTGGTTCACCAAATGGCTACATCCACTATGAGCAGGGGGATTGCTCTCTGTATTCATCACAGTACCATATTACATACAACATATTTTTTTCCAGTATATAGTATAAAGCTTCTTTTCATTTTTTTCTAAGAAGATTCCCAATACAGGCATGCATCGACATGCACAGAGGAGGAGACTGCACGCTACAGAAAGAATCCTGCTATTTACTAAACTTAGACAACAGATCCAATGAATATCCGCAGACTTGACTTCACACATAGCCATCCACCACTTGAAAACAAGTGATATGGAAAAGAAGAATGCCCAGAAGAATCATCATAAATAGACGGTGGCAGAGAAAGGGTTGACCTTCACCACCCAACAAAAGCTCTCTTTTATTCGTTGCTTCAGGAAAAATTGCTAATAAAACATACGCAAACACGAATCCTGTAAATTTAAATGCATGAATAACCCATTCCCACGCGTTGCAATTTTCAGCTTCAATAGATTTGTCCCTTTGCAACATAAAATTTTGGGCATATTAATTCCAGAGATTGGAGCGTGTCATCTGCTTGCTTTTCAGTTGGTGGCGAGTCGTTAGCTTTTGAAGCCACTCGTCTTCTACGCGTCACTTTCGCCTACTGGTAAACTAAACTTGTCTGCTAGCTGAGACCTTCCTAATCTGGAAAAAAGAGTTTTGGAAGATCTTGGGCGTTTGCTTTTTTTCAGTTTTATTAAACTAAACAGCATTGAAGATATTCATTGCAATGAACGAGATCAATACCCACATCACAAATTCTCCAGTTCAGGATAAAATTGAGCGGACTAATGCTTCAAGACGAGGGTTTTCAGAATTGAAGAAGTTGTGCCTTCTTTCAGGGCCTGCAGTACTCGTCATGCTCTTCAACTTTTTACTCTCTGTTATCTCCCAAATGTTTGCAGGTCACCTGGGAGAGTTAGAATTAGCAGGAACTAGCATAGCAAATGTTGGAATTCAAGGATTTGCCTATGGAGTTTTGGTTAGTAGCAGTTTGAAAAATTCATAGGAAATTCAACACTGGTTTTTTGTATTGAATTTAAGTTCAAATACTTCATAATACAGTTTATTTATGTTTGGACAACATAGATTGGAATGGCGAGTGCAGTACAAACACTCTGCGGGCAAGCTTTTGGAGCCAAGAAGTACAAAATGCTTGGAATCATATGCCAACAATCTATGCTGCTAATGACAGCCACTGCTATGCTTCTGAGTTTACTCTATATTTTTGCAGAGCCTGCATTGCATGCCATTGGGCTGAATAAAGCAATAGCTGCTCAGGGAGCTATCTTTGCAAAAGGGCTCATTCCTCAACTGTTTGCCTTTGCTCTGAGTTGTCCCTTGCAGAGATTTTTACTTGCTCAGAACATAGTGGCTCCTCTTGCCTATATTTCTATAGCAACTTTTCTGCTGCATGTTCTTCTAAGCTGGCTAGCTGTTTACAAGCTTGGGCTGGGCCTGCTGGGAGCTTCATTAACCTTGAGTTTGTCATGGTGGATTCTCACCATCGCAACTGTACTTTACATACTGTGGAGTCCATATTGTAAGGATACATGGACTGGATTTTCATGGAAAGCCTTCACAGAGCTCTGGCCTTTCTTCAAACTGTCTATGGCATCAGCTCTCATGTTATGGTATGATTCTACAACATATATTCAATTCTCTTATCTCAATTTTGTATAATTTAGCCAGATTTGAATTCAATTGACCACATTTAAGCATTTATCTATGGCAATTTACTCACTTCTTGCGTCTCTGTTCTACAGTTTAGAAATATGGTACAGTCAAAGCTTGGTTCTCATCTCAGGGCTATTGCCTGATCCGGAGGTCGCGTTGGACTCTCTTTCAATTTGGTAATGCTATATTCATAGTACTAAACCTAAGGAAATCGAATTGTTCTGTTCTAACTCTCTTACATTGTACCTTTTAAATGTGCTAATGGACCGATCAGAGATTTGGGCATTTTAAATTAATCAAGAAGGCAACCGTAGGATATTGTTTTACATATATTGATGGGTTAGAGTGCAAGATTGATGCAATGAAAAATAGTATTATGTGAGTCTGTTTTTGCGTTTATTTCGACATACAACTATTACAGGTAGAGATTTAAATAAGATCTCACACCACTAACTCAATTGCACTACTTGGTGTGTGCAGCATGAATTACTTGAACTTGGACATGCAACTAATGTTGGGTATCAGCGCTGCTGCATGGTTTGTATTTGTATAACCAAAAAAACCTTTGATGTCATGTCATCAAAAGCGATGGTCATCATTTCCAATTTTATCAAGAACCTATGATAGTCTTAACATTATGGTCTAGACTCTGCCATAAATCTTCTTTCCAGAAAAGACACCTAGTTTGTTAGCCTACTCGAGTATGACTGAAATATTTTTAAATGTAGATATTAGTTCAAAATGTTTATTCAATTGCAGTTTGTAAGAACTCTCTGTGAAGCTTATTAAAAAAATCATTTCATTTTAACAATTTTCTAAATGGGTTGATTTTATTATGATAATTTTGTATTGTCTTGAAAAAATGCAGCACAAGAGTCGGTAATGAGCTTGGAGCCAGGAGGCCCAAAGCTGCAAGTTTTTCAGTTGTGGTTGTTGTGTCCACCTCCATCATAATCAGTCTCCTCCTCGCCATTGTGATATTAGCACTTCACAAATACCTTGGCCACCCATTCACAAGCAGCACCGAGGTCATGAGAGCAGTGTCTTCCATGACACCATTACTTGCAATATCTGTCTTTTTGAATGGTGCTCAACCTGTTCTTTCAGGTTCCGTCCCACTGCTTTCATCTTCATATTCTCTAGGACCACTATATTTTATTTTTGTCTTACAATTGGCAAAAGAATCTGACCTGGCTGCATGAACAAAAGAATGTTCTCCTTGATCACTGAATTCTAATTTAGCTTTAAAATGAACAAATTCGTTGATGTAACAGGGGTGGCAATTGGATGTGGGTGGCAAACATTTGTTGCATATGCCAATCTTCTCTCTTATTACATTGTCGGTTTGCCTGCTGGAATAATCTTGGGTTTTGTAGCAAAAACAGGAGCAAAGGTGTTAAACATAGCACTTTACGTTGTTGGATAAAGATATAATGCAATTATTATCATATTAAACATTGAACATGATTTGCAGGGAATATGGTGGGGTATGATCAGCGGAGTTGGACTGCAGACATTGATTCTCATTATTTTTACAGGACGTACAAACTGGAATAAAGAGGTACCAAATTTTAAGCACTCGAGACATTCATGCTTTTTAGAGATTAGCCCAAATGTCAAGATTAAAGCAGAAATTGATAACTAAATGCAGGTTGAAGGTGCTGTGAAGCGTCTGAAACGTTCAAGTAACGAGCAGTCTGGTGAAGGAGGGGAAGTGGCGTCGTCAACTTAAGGTAATTATGAAGGATGTTATTACGAAGGATGTTATTTCCAAACATGCTGGGACAAAAAATTCATTTCGTTTTGTTTGTAAATCAATTAAGTGGTGAAATTGTACCCGGTAATGACAAATTTTCCCCATGAAGAAGACACTTGGTATCTTGGTAGGTGTCTTCTTTTTCCCCTTGTCGTGTCTATCGTGTGCTCTCCAAAGCGGTCGTGGAGCTTTTATGTAAGCTTTAATCATTTCACATGATGCTTCTAAACTTTTAAAACAAATTGAATGGGCTTTTGACCTTTCACACCTCTCTTTCTAGATTAATTATTGCTTAAATACAATATTCTGCTCCTAATTCTTATATTTATTTTAAATTAAAACCATTTGTTTTCATCTATAAAGTTTTCTGGTTTTCCAATATAATATTATTGGTATTGAAAATTGCTATAGTGAGATTTGTTATTTATAGGTCATGTTGTTTCATTGTATGGTTAGATAATTAAGGGAGAGTTTAACATTATCGTGGTATTTTATCATTGAAACACATGCAAATTTGATGGGGAGCTCATTCAAGATTATATCAAATTTTTTAACTATTTGCAAAAACATGTCTTTGGACGTTCAAATCTAAGTCAAAGGCTTGGAAATATTCAAAGAAAAAATAACGTGAGCGTGTTATAATGCACTCGCGTTATATTTTATTTTGAATATTCATCTCTCTCTCTCGATGTAATACATTCACAATATGTTTTGCTTTGAATATTCATTTCCCTCACATTCTCTCTCTCCTCTATCGATCCTTCCCTCTCCATCCCTCTATTCTCTTTCTCTGCTTTAGGTCTCTCCCTCTCTGCCTCCTTACCCCTCTTTGTTCTCTCCCTCTTCCCCCTCTATAGGTTGTTTAAACCTCTTGCTTTTTCAAAGAGTATAGATTTTCGGATTGAGGGTATAAGGTTTAAGGTTGAAGGTATAGAGTTTAGGGTTGAGGGTTTAGCATATAGGATTTAGGGCCTAGGGTTGAGGGATAGTGTTAAGGCTTTAGGGTATAGGGTTTAGCGTAGAGGGTTTAGGGTATAGGGTATAGGGTTTACAATAGAGGGTATAAAGTATAGGGTTGACAGTGTAAGGTTTTGGGTTGAGGTTATGGGTTTACAATTGAGGGTTTAGGGTGTAGGGTTGACGGTATTGGGTATAGGGTTTATGGGTTAGGGTATAAGGCATTAGGTTGAGGGAATAGAGTTTATGGTTTAGGGTCGAGGGTATGGAGTTTATGGTTGAGGTTTTAGTGTATAGGTTTTAGGGCCTAGGGGTGAGCGATGATGTTAGGGTTGAGTGTATAGGGTATAGAGTTTAGGGTTGAGGGTTGAGGGTATTGGGTATTGGGTATAGGATTGAGGCTATAGGGTTTGTGATGGAGGGTATAAGGTTGAGGGTGTATATATGGATATATATGTGCATTATGTGATAGATGATTTTATCTTATATATAATAATTAAGGGATTATCTGTTATTTGAGTCTTTGGTTGATAGATATCAAAAAATAGGATTAATGTTGAATACAATAGAGGCTAATCTTTTATCTAGTGTTCACAAGAGTCTGGAACCTAGTTATCAAGGTTATTAATTGGGAGCCAGCCCAATTAGTTTGCAACTTTATTTTTTCTTCCTTTTTATTATGAATGTTGAGATGAAAATATATTGAGGTAACTAGATCACCTTTGATATTGATCATTTTACAAATTTTCTCATAATTTTTATAAATTTAAGAGGCTTATGAGCTATGTGAATAACAATGTCTTTTCCCAAGATATAGTAATCCCATGTTATTTGCAGGCTTGAGCAATGGATATAACTCTCTGGCATACATGGGGTGTCTATACATGTAGCATTAGATAAAATCTCACTACATGTTAGGCAATTAGATGACCACGATAAGTCAAAACTACAAATGTGTATTTGGAGGCATCAACCTCAATTTTAAAGCACTAGATTTCAAATCAATAAGAACTAGTGTAGGTTTTAAATAAAGTCTCTACTTCAATTGTGTGAATGGTTGTTATAGTCTCTATATCCAATGGAATTTTTCTTTTAATGTCACCTGAATGCTTGGTTCATAGGTCATGCCAAGTGTGAGAATCCTAGTTACATAAAAATCTACTAAAAGTTAGATGATCCTAAAAGTTTATAATGACATTTTTATGAGGTGGCCAATCTCTAATTACCTCTATCTTTTTAGGGTCCACATAAACATAATCCTTTTCATAATTTATCTAAGGTACTTAATCCTTTCCTTAATAAAGGAATAATTTTCTAAATTGTTATCATAAATCCCATGTTGTTGTAGAGTTGAAAGTATCTATTGAACATGATGTAGATGTTCATCCTATGTATTGCTTAATACAAGTACATGTTATCTAAATATAAAAATTAATAAAGAAAACAGTAAGAGGCTTGAGTGTATCATTCATCACTCACATAAAGGTGGCAAGTGTACTAGTCAAGCCAAAAAGCAAGGCTAGCTATTTAAAAAATCAATTTGGATTTGAATGTATTATTTCACACATCTAATGACTCAATGGTAACTTGGCGGTACCCAGAATTTAGTGAAAAAATAGCCTCCTTATTTTAATCCAATAGGTCATCAATTGAAGGAGCTGGATACCTATTCATTATAGTGATCTTGTTCAAATCTCATATGTCAATATAGAGGAATCAATTTTCATCCTTCTTCTTATAAAGAGATTAAGTTTTCATAAGGTGAGCCACTTGGTCAAATGTGCCCCTTTTGAATCAATTCCTAAATATATCATTTGATTTCCTCATTCTCTAAGATTCATCTTCTATATCCAGTGGTCCATTTGGTAATGGTGTCCTTGGAAGGATATCAATCAAGTGTTGTATGCAATAATGTAGGGTTTCCCTCATTAGTGAGGTGAATACATCTTGATTCCCTTTAATAATATTTATTCCATCTACATTTTTGGGTATTCATAATGGTATTTTTGGCATGAGTGGTTACTATAATCGATCTTACCTCCTTAGGTCGAAACAACAACAATATAAGTTCTCTAATTTGAGAAATAAAATATTGTTTTAAAACAATCAAAGATATAATACTTTCAAATTACCTCTACTATTTGATACTTATATTCACCCAACTCATCAACCTACTTAGATATTTTACCCTTAGCATACTCATCCCAAGGATTGTCGTTGTGGGTGCAATTTTTTCTACAAGTTCAATCTCTTAAAAAATAGTAGAAATAAAAAAAAATTACTTCCACTTTTAACAATGAATTGTAGATAATTCTCATTCACCCACATCTATGAGTGGTATAGGAGTTCCTTGTCCTCTTCAAGTAGTGCTTCCAGGTTGAGGGTATAAGTTATAGGGTTGAGCATGTAGGGTATAGGGTTGAGGGTATTGGGTTTATGGTTGAGGGTATATGGTTTAGGGTTTAGGGTTTAGGGTATTGGGTACATAGGTTTGAGGGTATAAGGTTTACAATTAACGGTAAAAGTTATAAGGTTGAGGGTATAGGTTTTGCGATGGAGGGTATAAGGTTGAGGGTATAAGGTTGAGGGTGTAGGGTTGAGGTTATAAGGTATAGTGTTTAAGGTTGAGTTTATAGGGTTGAGGGTTTAGGGTATTCGGTATTGGGTATAGGGTCAATGGTACAAGGTTTAGGGTTGATTGTATGGATTTTAGGGTTAAGGGTTTAGCGTATAGGCTTTAGGGCCTAGGTTTGAGGGATAGTGTTTAGGACCTTGAGGGTATAGGGTATATGTTTTATGGTTGAGGATATTGGATATAGGATTGAAGGTATTTGATCTTTATGGTTGAGGGTATAAAGTATAGGGTTGAGGATATAGGGTATAAAGTTTAGGGTTGAGGATATAGGGTATAAGGTTTAGGATTTAGGGTATTGGGTTTAGGATTTAGGGTTGAGGGTATTAGGTATAAGGTATAGGGTATAGGGTTTACAATTGAGGGTATAAGGTATAGGGTTTAGAGTTTAGATTTGAGTGTATAGGGTTTACGATTGAGGGTATATAAGGTATAGGGTCAAGGGTTCATATGGTTTAGGGTTGACACTTTATCATATAGGATTTAGGGAGTAGGGTTGGCAGATAGTGTTCAGGGTTGAGGGTATAGGGTTTACATTTGAGGGTATATATTTTAGGGTTGAGGCTTTAGCGTATAGGCTTTAGGGCCTCGGTTTGACGGATAGTGTTTAGGGTTGAGGGTATAGGATTGAGTGTATAGGGTTTAGCATTAAGGATATTAGGTATAGGTTTGAGGGTATAGGGTTTCAAATTGAGGATATAAGGTATAGGGTCGATGGTATAGCATATAGGGTTGAGGGTATGGAGTTTAGAGTTTAGTGTATAGGCCTTAGAGCCTAGGGTTGAGGGATATTATTTAGGGTTGATGGTATAGGGTTGAGTGTGTAGTGTATAGGGTTTATGGCTGAGGGTATTGGGTATAGGGTTTAGGGTTGAGGGTATGGAGTTTAGGGTCAAGGGTATATGGTTTAGGGTTGAGGGTTGAGGGTATGGAGTTTAGGGTATAAGGTTAAGGGTTGAGGGTGTTAGGTTTAGAGTTATATGTGTCCATAAAAGACATAACTCACTCATGATTTATATAAGCTAGATTGTAAGTTCGTGCTTTATACAAGTTAAACTACAATTGCCCTTTATATAGGTTAAATCACGCTCGTTCATTAACGTGAGCATATTTTAGACAATACTAAAAAATGGTAAAAAGGTACGTTGCCCATGATTTATGCCCACATGTATTATTCTCTACTTTTTGTGCATTATTTGACAAAGAAACTGTGAAGGAGGGAATTCGCTACTCCCAAGTCCCAAGACGAACAGGTTCTAAAGGGAGTGAATTTTCCCTTGGTCACCTCAATGACAAAGAATAAAGGATAGGCTGACAAACAAAAAATAAACAAATCTATATTTTTGGGGTTTTCAAGAATGGAAGATTTTGGGAGTCGGGTGAACAAACCATAGATGTCTCATAGTACAGACCAACTAGCTCTTGGCTAGAGGATGTCAGCATGGGACATAGACAATATCATAGTGCACTATTGTCTCAAGGATGTATTGGTGTCTCGTACTAACCAAGAACATAGTCTACAAGTTGAAACTTACAGGGTGTGCTAACAACCCAAAAACCTTAATCTTATAGTTTTAATGAAATGATAGAAAGTTGCTAATGCGTAATATAGATAAACTAACTACAAAAAGAAGAATACTATAACTTGAAGGATAGATTAATTATGAATGAAATGATGAGCAAGGGTGGTATAAATCCAACTTACGGTAGGTCCAACCTCCCACAAGATCCACATGAACAAAGTATCTACACACATGGTGATGAAAAAAAATTTGGGGATGTGTTTTGGAGTTTTCCTCAGTCAAACCCTCGCTTTGGTGTTTCCACCTCCATGGATAGCTAGTAGACCACAATAGAGGGAAAATATTAAAGAAAGAAAATAGACACAATGTATAGAAAGAAAAGAAAATCTATATGCTATTTATAATATTGATAATGCAATGAAATGATGAAAATAAAGCATTATCCTCCCTTTGGAAAGCTTGAAAAGATGAAAGGAAGGATGGTAGCTTCGAAGGTGCAAGATGGATGTGCAAGAATGTAGTGCCAACAACTTGAAACCTGTAAGAAAGTGATGTAGAAAGAATGGAGAGAGTAAATTGAAGCTGCAAGAATGAAGCTAGAATATGATAAATTGAGAGAGAGTGACTGGAATGAAGGAATGAGCTCAAAATAAGAATATGAAGGCAAAAAGGATGTTTTTGGGCAAGTTTTTTATTGTATTAGGAGACATTACAACTCGTGGATGCCACAAAACATAATGCCTTAATGTCCACTAACCTGAGAATATATCAGGGATGCTCGTGTGATGTGCAGATGTCTGTGCGATGTAGAAGCATCCTAGGCAAATTCCCTCCACCAACAGAAAATTTCAAAGCACAAATAAGACAAAGGGTTTACGGTGGCAGATTTTTGCATTATTAATGTTATAAGGCTAAAGTAAGGGTATATTGTGGGAGGATATTGCCCTCACTATCCCACCCTTGCAGGCCCATCCTCCCTCCCCCTATAATGATCTAGATCAGGAGCAGGATGACCTCTTGGTCGATGAGGAGTAGGGTGGTACCTCTTCTTTATTTGTAGATTAGATTTGTGTGTGTATTTGTGTTCCCACGTGCTTGTTTTTATGTGTTTGTTATCCTACCTGGAGGACTCTTACTACCCTTGTAGGTGCTTGGATACAGGCCTCAAAAATTTGTCATAAACTTCTTCTATGTGTATCATCATTCTTCTATATGTTGTAAATTTTCTTTTTGAAAATTGGGGAAGGTGCAAAGTGTTGGGGGCATTTAGGCCCTCTTCCATGTTGACCCCATTTTTTGTCTTCACATTCTCTTCTTCACGATCTAGGAACTTCAAGGATTGATGATCTTTCATTCATAGATCATATGATACCTATTTATATATATGAACAAATCTAACCCTGAACTCCCAGATCCCCTATCTCTTGATTTCTTTATTTCTATACATCTCTCATTTTATGTCTTTGTTTGTCTCTCTCTATCTGCTTAGTGATATTATGGTGCTTATGTATTGTCCCTCATGTGTGTGAAAACATTCCACGTTTACATCTCATTATGTCTTGCAAGCCACAACATCTTTGTCTCTTCTTTCTCTCCTAAGGATGCTACACACTCCTTTGTGTAGCACGTGCCATTCTAAGGGGGGACTACCATGGTTTTCTAATTTTTAATAAGATGAATTTGGTGGCCAACGAATCATTTATTGAATTTTTTTCAATTCCCAAAAGATGCATTCTTCAACAAGGACCCCTTAGTGAAATTTTTCTTTCTTAAACGTATTCGTAACGAAAGGATCTAAAAACTTTCCTTCGAAAAAGGAGTGCTTTTATGGTGAAGAAGTCTAAAAACTTTCCTTTGAGAAGGAGCATTCTTTGTACCAGATTCCTTGATGAAAGGGATCTTTCAAAAGGATCCTTAATGAAAAAATAATTTACAGAAAATGTCATGTATTTCAAATCAAGTGTCCCTTTGCATGGGCTCCTTGTTGTCTTGAAGGGTTCCCAAGGGGACTCCCTTTGAAAACTTATCCTTCAATCGCCTGCTCTGTGATGTGCATTTTTCTTGGCTTTTTTGCCTAACATCTTTTGTCTGTAGCTTAACATGTTGCTTTGCAGGACTGAGAATCTGTAAAACTCCTCTACAATCAAGTTTTCCTAGTAGGACCGAGCACCTTGTCAAGCTTTCCTTATAGGACCAAGAACCTATAAGGATCTTTCATGCCAAATTTTGCAGGACCGAGAACCTGTAGAAGCCTTCCATGTCAATCCTTGTAGGATTGAGAACCTGTAAAGCTTATGTCAAACTCCACACGACCGAGTACCTATGGATCCATCTCTCTCTCTTTCACATCAAGGTTGCCACAAGCGGGATCGAGAACCTGTGGAGTTTCCTCCTTTACGTCCAAGTGTGTCAGATCAAATATTTGCTTCCTTGACAGTTAAGGTATATTCTCTTCAATCTCTTTGTACTTTACCTTGTATTTGCACTAACACGTATGCTTGCTAAAGTGAGGGAAAAATGGAATGGCACGAATTTGCACCACAGACAAATTCCCCATTTAATTTCCCCTACCTTAGAAAATATAAACGATGATGTAAAATCCACCACTGCCACCTAGCCGCATCATTTTATATCAATGGAGGATTTTTTGTCAAGGGTGCATGTGTGTCATATGGACGTTCGTGCACCACACTGTTGAAGATTCCTTCCCCTAGGATCTGTAGAGACATTGCGTTTTTCATTGGCTATGAAGAGTAACATTCCCTGCCTCCCTTGACCGACAAAATTCAACCTCTTGCCTCGATTTTGTTCGTTCAATCTTAATTCATTCCATTCTCTCAATCTTGGCTTCATTCTTTCTTTCATTCTTGCATGCTTTCTCTCACATTCTAACATTTCATTCTCTCACTCTTGCTTCACTCTACACCATTGTTCTTCTTGCCACAAGCTCCTCATTTGGCTTGAACAGTGTACTCTTGTTGCAACACCACTCTTATTGCAAGATCATCAAGCTTCAACTTCTCTACGCAATGGTGTCACTCTATTCCTTTCGCTATTGGCCTTGAGAGCTTGTAGTTGGGAAGGTATCTTTGTGTCTTTCCATTTGGTTGCATCATCATGTCTATTGGATAGAGTTTTAGTTGTATTTTCTTTCTATCTAGTTGTACTACTTCCTTTCTACTTTCTTTATCGATTTCCATATCTTGTGACATCTTGGTTGTATGTGGAGGTGGGAACACCAAAACGAGGGTCTGATTGAGGCAGACCTCAAACACAACCTACTATTTTTCTCGTTTTCGTGTGTGTAGGCACGTTCAAGTGGAGATAATTGAAGAATCAGGTTGTGGGAAGCACAATACCTCTTTTCTATTGTCTCTTTGCCATTTCTAGAATAGTTCGTTTTGAATAGTTTCCTTTCAAGTGCTCTTCTTTTTTGTATTTTCGGTACTTTCTGTCAAATAGTAGAACATAATCAATCAGATAGTTAGTAGGCTCGTATTTTTTGGACCTCTGTTTGTACAGGATGCCAGTGCGTCCCTCAGATGCAAACGTGCCACGCTGGAGTATGAGATATGCATTGTCGTCCTTAGATAGTGAGCTATCTAGACAGTAGACTGAAATTTTTGTAGCTAGCTCTTTGATTTTTTAAACACCTAGTTTTAGCAGAAGGAAAGCGATGTGTTAAATGCCCTTCCTTTTCAGCCTTAGTCTTTCATCTTTTAAAACCTGTCTAGTCAACCTAAGGTAGTTTAGGGTAGTCTGTTCCTTAGGACTCTTCCGTGACCTGGAGTCTAGAGAGTGGTGGATCCCCCTCTTCTACAATTTCAAATTTTGTATAACTTGTTGGTGATAGCTTTGGACATTGTTGCAGATTTGTGGTTGGATTGTAAGATAGGTCCCAGGATTATTGATATCTAGTTTGATCAAGATTTTGAGATTATAGGTTCTAGAATTTTAAACATTGCAGATAAAGAAGAGATGACTATGTATGGTCATGATTTGGAGTGAACACCAATGATGAGAACTTGACTCACGATAGTCAACTACATAGTTTGATCATCTTTGATTGGAGTGAGCACCAAAAGAGTGACTCACAATGGTTAATTGTAGTTTGATCATCTTTGATTGGAGTGATCACCAAAATAGTGACTCACGATGGTCACTTGTAAGTTGATCATCTTTGATTGCAGAGTGACTACATTGATGATTGGAGAATGCAGATTCCTTGTTTTTGAGAGATGGCTAGGGAGAGGCCCTAAATCAAGATAGTGTTACAACACGTATTTTGGAGATTCTCTTCAAAATGTTCATTATGGGGGAGAAAGGATGGAGTAATGATCATATTTTTTTTTATCTTCATTATGGGGAGAATGAAGGATAATGAACATTAGTTTACATAATTAGTTATTTGTTTATAAACAATTGTAGATGTCAATTATATTTTCAAATCTATATATACAACAATGTATCCTCAAAATATAATAAAAAATGAAAACAATAAGAATAATTTTATTTTTATGTGTAATTTTTCGGTTTCATTGTTATTTTTATATTCCTTCACATCGAAGTAATTACAAGAATTTTGATATATTATTGAAACTTCGAAATTATCCCTTTGGAGTTTGCAGGATTGGCAATCGTCGTTTTCTCCTCGATCTTCACGAAAGACGGCCAGCCACAAGATAGGTCGGCTCAACCCTATCAAGCCATCTGTTTCATGCAGGCGCTTGCGGCTTTATTTTCGTCCAGGATCCAACGCTATTATTTAACCCTGATATTGTATGAGGACAAGGAAAGAGTCAGAGATGGTGTGGTTGCAAGGAAAACTTCGACAGACTTTTGGCAGCGTCACGGTCTGGCTAAAGTGAGCATAAACACAACCGGACGCGTAACTTAGAGACCGGGATTGTGAAGGCCACAGGTCATAATGCGGACGCCCATCCTGCAGAGGACGATAAATGTGCCATACGAGTCATATGCTGTAAACAAGGCGGCCGAGGCTCTCACCGAAAGGTTTAATAAAACGCGGCAGTGGGTGGTGGCGCTCAAGAGCGTGCTCTTCCTCCATCGTCTGGTACGCGTTGGGGACGGCCGTTTCGAAAAAGATAACGTCACCTTAGAGCCGTTTTGAGTTCGTGCGTGCTTATTGTTCCTTTGTGGACGAGGCCCTCGATTTCTCTGACGCCAAAACTGAGTTCTTGCAATGAACGAGATCAATACCAGACATTAGAGCGTGTCATCTACTTGCTTTTCAGTTGGTGGCGGGTCGTTAACTTTTGAGGCCACTCGTCTTCTACAAGCCACTGTCACCTGCTGGTAAATTAAACTTGTCTGCTAGCTGAGACCTTCCCAATCTGGAAAAAAGAGTTTTGGAAGATCTTAGGCATTTGTTTTTTCTCAGTTTTATTAAGCTAAACAGCATTGAAGAAATCATTGCAATGAATGAGATCAATGCCCACATCACGAATTCTCAAGCTGAGGATAAAATAAAGTGGCCTAATGCTTCAAGACGAGGATTTTCAGAATTCAGGAAGCTGTGCCTTCTTTCAGGGCCTGCAGTACTCGTCATGCTCTTCAACTTTTTACTCTCTGTTGTCTCCCAAATGTTTGCAGGTCATCTGGGAGAGTCGGAATTAGCAGGAGCTTGCATAGCAAATGTTGGAATTCAAGGATTTGCCTATGGAGTTTTGGTTAGTAGTATTTGAAAAATTGGTAGGAAATTCAATACTGGGTTTTTGTATTGAATATAGTTCAGATACTTTATAACACACAGTTTATTCATTGTTTGGACAACGTAGATTGGAATGGCAAGTGCAGTACAAACACTCTGTGGGCAAGCTTTTGGAGCCAAGAAGTACAAAATGCTTGGAATCATATGCCAACAATCTATGCTACTAATGACAGCCACTGCTATGCTTCTAAGTGTACTCTATGTTTTTGCAGAGCCTGCATTGCATGCCATTGGGCAGAATAAAGAAATAGCTGCTCAGGGAGCTATCTTTGCAAAAGGGCTCATTCCTCAATTGTTTGCCTTTGCTCTGAGTTGCCCCTTGCAGAGATTTTTACTGGCTCAGAATATAGTGGCTCCTCTTGCCTATATTTCTATAGCCACTTTTCTGCTGCATGTTCTTCTAAGCTGGCTAGCTGTTTACAAGCTTGGACTGGGCCTGCTGGGAGCTTCATTAACCTTAAGCTTGTCATGGTGGATTCTCACCATTGCAACTTTCATTTATATACTGTGTAGTCCAAGTTGTGAGGATACATGGACTGGCTTTTCCCGGAAAGCCTTCACAGAGCTCTGGCCTTTCTTCAAACTGTCTATGGCATCAGCTGTCATGCTATGGTATGATTCTACAACATATTCAATTCTCTTATCTCAATTTAGTATAATTTAGCTAGATTTGAATTCAATGGACCACATTTAAGTATTTATCTGTCAGTTTACTCATTACTTGCGTCTCTGTTCTACAGTTTAGAAATATGGTACAGTCAAAGCCTAGTTCTCATCTCAGGGCTATTGCCTAATCCGGAGGTTGCGTTGGACTCTCTTTCAATTTGGTAATGCTATATCCATAGTACTACACCTATGGAATTCAATTCTCTTGTGATAAGTCTCATATATTGTAATTTTTAAATGTACTAATGTACCGATTCAGAGATCTCTAGATTTTCAACTAATCAGGAAGTCAACAGTAAGATACTGTTTTACATATATTTATGGGTTATACTGCAAGATTGATGCACTGAAAAATGGTATTATTTGAGTCTCTTTTGTGTCTATTTTGAAACACAACTATTACAGGCTTTGAGCTTTAGAGATTTATATAAGTTCTCACACCACTAACTCAATTGTAATACTTGGTGTCTGTAGCATGAATTACTTGAACTGGGACATGCAACTAATGTTGGGTATCAGCGCTGCTGCATGGTTTGTATTTGTATAACCAAAGAAACCTTTGATTTCATGTAATCCAAAGCGATGACCATTATTTCCAAATTTATCAAGAACTTATGATAGTCTTAACATCATGCTCTGCCATAAATCCTCTTTCCAGAAAAAGACACCCAGATTGTTAGCTTATGCAACTATGACTGAAATATTTTAAAATGTAGATATTAGTCCAGAATATTTATTCAATTGTTGTTTGTAAGAACTCTCTGTGAGGCTCATTAGAAAAATCATTTCATGTTCCAATTTTCTAGATGGGTTAATTTTTTTATAATAAGTTTTTTGTTGTCTTAAAAAAATGCAGCACAAGAGTTGGTAATGAGCTTGGAGCCGGGAGGCCCAAAGCTGCAAGTTTTTCAGTTGTGATGGTTGTATCCACCTCCGTCATAATCAGTGTCCTCCTCGCCATTGTGCTATTAGCACTTCACAAATACCTTGGCCATCCATTCACAAGCAGCACCGAGGTCATGAGAGCAGTGTCTTCCATGACACCATTACTTGCAGTATCTGTCTTTTTGAATGGTGCCCAGCCTGTTCTTTCAGGTTCCCCTCCACTGCTTTCCTGTTCATATTTTCTATGACCATTATATTATATTTTAGTCTTACAATTGGCAAAAGAATCTGACCTCGTTACATGAACAAAAGAATGCTGTCCTTGACTACTGAATTTTAGCTTAGCTTTAAAATAAACAAATTGGTTGATGTAACAGGTGTGGCAATTGGATGTGGGTGGCAAACATTTGTTGCATATGCCAATCTCTTCTCTTATTACGTTGTTGGTTTGCCAGCTGTAATAATTCTGGGTTTTGTAGCAAAAACCGGAGCAAAGGTTTTAAACATAGCACTTTACGTTGTTGGATAAAGACATAAAATTAATTATTATCATTTTAAACATGAACGTCATTTGCAGGGAATGTGGTGGGGTATGATCAGCGGAGTTGGAGTGCAGACATTGATTCTCATTATTTTTACAGCACGTGCAAACTGGAATAAAGAGGTATCAAATTTGAAGCACACGAGCATTCATTCCTTTTGAGTTTAGCACAGATGAAAAGACTAAAGCAGAAATTGATTACTAAATGTAGGTTGAAGGTGCTGTGAAGCGTCTTAGGCGTTCAACTTCAAGTATCAAGTCATATAGCAAAGAAGGGGAAATTGATAATTAAGGGAAGGTCTTTGACATTATGCAGCTGCTGCTTATTTTTAGCCTTCCTTTTTTTTCAAAGCTTATTTTCAATTCTTAAGTAGTAGCTGCTCAAAAAGTTTTCAAATTATTCTTTTCGTATAATAATTATTTTTTTGCGCGGGAACACTCTAGCTACTTAAAGTACTTAAATTTAAGCAGAAAACATACTTAAGAGCTGCATGAGAACATGAGATAAATGTAAGGTTATCATTGCCAAATGTAATTATGACGGATGAATGCTTGAGAAAAAATTCTATCATCTTTTTGCTTGTAAACTAATGGATTGGTGATGTTGTACACTATAATGACAATCTTTCTGCGTGAAAAAGACTTTTGACTTGGTATCTTGGTAGGTTTCTTCTTTCTCTGTTTCCCCTTGCAGTGTCTATCGTGTGCACTCCAAAGCGTTTATCAAGCTTTAATCATTCACATGATATTTCTAAACTTTTAAAACAAATCGAATGAGATTTTAGCCTTCCACACCTCTTTTCTAGATAATTATTACTTAATCCAAAACCATGCTTCTAAATCTTATATTTATTTTTAATTAAAACTATTTTTATTTTATCTATTATTAAGATTGTAAAGTTTTATAATATAATACTAAGGTTGTAAAGGAAAAAAGTTTTTTGAGACAAGTGTTAATCATATCAAAGAAATTAGCACTAAGAGTTGGAGGCGAAATACAAGTAACAAACTATGTCAAAGTAAATGGCATGTAAGATTTCTTCACCTATTTTGTCAAGATTAGGCCAAGCTCTAATTTGTGTGAATTAACTACACCTTCGAATATATCCACATTATCATTTTGAAGACCATAAATTATTGCATTGTAGATGCATATAACAATAGGATTGTGTTTTATCTTTTTGAAAGTGAACAAACCACCAATAGATGTGAAACCTAGAGAAAATTCTTACCTTGAAGTTGTGGTTTAAAATAAATCCTCTAAGAACAAACATGGTTAGACTGAATCATATGCAAGTTGACTAAGCAAGGATAGGTCCTACAAGAGGTCCACAATAATGGAAACAAATATGGAGGCAACCTTAGAGTACTAAAATATTTGAGGCAATTCAAGGAGGAATCCAAGCCTTGTCACCTAAATCATAGTCAATCGAAAAGACAAACAAAATCTTGATAGAATCATATTTACCAGGCTCTCTAGGTTCCCATTTTCATACTGACATGTATAAATGCCTATTTTTCTATCTTTCCTTCATTTTTGAGGCTCTAGAAAAGGAAATAAATGAGTGGAGAGCTTACAAAAGAGGGATTAAGAAGAAGGAAACTAAGGTATGTAGAATGGAAAATACATACAAAATAGGCAAATAAATATAAATTGATTAGCCTAGAGCATAACCAAACACACTTGGAATGGAGAAAAGGCAATGGGGAGTTATAATATTAGGGGAGATGCTAAATAAAAATAGTGTGAGTAGGGGGAGGGAAGGGGATGTTGCTGACATGGGCTCACACATATGGAGAAAAGAAATGACACAAAGGAATATCTACCAATAATTAATTTTGCAAACAACCACCTACGTAAGAGCCAAGGAAAGAAGGAAAAGATTACCCCATCCTATAGGGGATAGAAGAGGACTTGTGACCAAATTAATCCTCAAGTATTATCTTTTTAAGAGTGTTAAAGACTAGCTTAGATGTGGAGGAAAAATATTGCACGTTTCCTTTTGATATGTGGTCATATTTTTCATGTAGCCAACAAATTTAGTTCCTTCCTTGTAACAATGAGCATAATCACAATAATCAAAGCTATGGAGAAGAACCCAAATCTTTCAAAGAATATTTTGGATACTCTAATTTGACACTTATTTTTTATTGTGTTTATAATATGAGAATTAAATATTCTTCTATTTAAACTCTCCAAAGATATCTGAAGAGGGTTTAAAGCTTGACTCATTTGAGCTCTTCTGCCTTTTTTTAAAGAAGACTGAAGCAAGCTCACAACTTTTGGTTTTGTCTTATTCTTAAAGGAAGAACCCATCAAGACCTCAATAGGCCCAATAGCCACAATGTTCAACTCCTTACCTCTTTCCAAAGGACTTGCAACAATTTTCTCCTTTGAAGAAGACCATTGAGTTTTTCCTACTAAGCTCTCAATTGTAGAGTGCCAATCGTTTCCTTTATTCCTCCTTGGGGAATGAACTTTAACATGGCATGAATGTGAAAGTGTCCAACAATATGGTAGTGATAAAACATATTTGTGAGCAAGACCCAATCAAATTTTCGCCCTCAAACACCAAACTTGGAGCATAATTTAATAGAATTTGGTAACACTATATCAATATCAACAAACACACAAAATCTAACAAAGACTAAATGTTTCAAATATTTTCTGACATTTTCAATAGTTAAAAGTAAACCATAGGCATTCACAATACCTCGAAAGACCTCTTCAATTCAATATTCTAAAGGAAGCTCTCAAGAATTCTAATCCAAATGGAGACCCTTTTAAAAAAAATCCTAGTAGCATCAAAGCTTAGAGAACATCTTTTCAAAGAAAGACTAGATTTTTTAAAGAACCAAGGGCCACTCTACATGATTCTTGAGCAATCCTCAAGGGTTTGTAAAGTGAACAAGAAGAATCCATTTGTCATAGTAGTTATCTCAAACTTATCAAACACTTGAGAACCCAAACTTCTCACAACATCAATATTCAAATAGGAAATTCATCATGTAAGTCAAAGCTCTATCAACAAAAATATCATAAATCTTCAATGAGGTGTAGGATCAAACCAAATTTGAAGACTCTAACATGGAGGACGCATGAAAGGCCTCAACTTGCACCTCAAGCACATGCCTGTATGACATTGTACAACATATAAATAATACTCATTGCAGCCCTAGCAAGGCTCCCATCAGAAAAAACCATAGCTCCATCCTTCACCTTGTCATAAAGCACAACATCCTTAAAGTCCTCGGGAAGAGAGTGTATAGCCTCAAATACTTTTGCTCCATACAAACCCATACCAACCTTTGGAAAAACATCTCCAAGAGCTACCATCGGAAGACAAAGAGCCCCATCCTTGGCAATTTGAGAATCCTATATTGTAGGGGTAGAAGCAACTGCAATAGTTTTAGTCACATGCATAGGAGGTAATGACAAAACGAAACCTTTTTTTAAGGTCCTCACCATAGGTGCTAGTAGAGGCCTAACTTTTACCTACGAGACCCATGAAGCCCTCAAATCTGTTGGAAAATTAATTTCTCCCACCTAACAAATCTTCTAGTGACTTCTACAGTCAAGCATGTTCTGGAGACTTCCAGTGCCCACCGATAAGAAACAGGTGAAAACATTAAATGTTGTATGTGCATCCATTTTCTGGAAGCTTCATGATGCCTATCGTGAACTCTAAACTATAATCTGGAAACTTTTGTCTCCTCTATAAAAAGAGGATCAATGTAAAGCTTTCGGTAATTAATAGAAGTGTTTGGTGCTGCAGCACGTTGAATATGTTTATATGTTGAACCTCGGTGTCTGTTAAATTTTTTTTCATCATGGTATCAAAGTTGTATGGTAGATCCTAGAGACCCTGGAGAGCAGAAAGATTTGGGAGCTGTCACAAGTGAGTTGCATGGGAGAAAATTTGTTATGTTCTCATGGGGAGTCAATGACAGAAGAAGTATAGCTGTGTTGAAAGGAACTCGCAGCTGAGTAAAAAGAGTTGTCGCTGCTTGAAGGATGAGAGATCAAACAAGGCGCAAAAGTTTGAAAGAGATCGTTGGATATTTAAGAAGGGACAACACATAAATCTGAGATTGTTGGCCACCGCCTTTGAAATCAGCTACAGTCCGTGGAATTGCTGCCCATAAGAGGACCAGTTGCAAGAATATATGAGGTGAAATCGTGACCCCTATTTTTTATTGTCATTCATGCAAAGATAACACTGTTAGTCAAAGTAAAAAAATAAGATTGTAGCAAAAAGAGATTGTGATTTGGCACCAGAATTGTTGTTTGAAAACATTGCTTCATAAGTGAAGGAAGTTGCAGTGACTTGTATATGTTTGCTAAAGGATGGCAGTCAAAGGTTAGTAACACAAAGACGGTTGCAGGTGGAAGTAAAGGTAAATCATAATTTTTGAAAAGAGTTGTTGATAAGGAGGAGAAATTGAAGAAGAGTGGAGACACGTGAAATTGTGTAATCAAGGTGAAAGTGACATCAAGGTGAGTCAAAATTATTTAAACAATGGGTAAAATTGGAAAAAGGGTAAAGAAAGAGAGAGACGTTTTGGAGGAAGAATTGATAAATGTTAAGAAACAAAATTTTGAATTGTTAAAAGATTTAGATAAAATTTCAATCGAAAACAGTGAACAACTGATTAAATATTATGATCTTAATATTGAATTAGATAAAGTTAAAAGAAAGAATGAGGTGTTAGAAGAAAATCTAATGTTGTTTGATGAAATTTTAAAAGACTCATGGAAATTTGAGAAGAAGAATAAAGAGCTGGAAGAAAAACTAAAGGTGTTTGATGAGGTTAAGAAGAAAAATGAAAAATTAGAAGAAAAGATTAAAAGTTTAGAAGAACAAAATAATTTGCAAAAGGAAGAAATATCAAAATTGAAAAAGGAGAATGAATGTTTAAAAGCAAAACAACCAGTTTGTGATGCTTCATGTAATACAAAAGACTTCAATAGTCTAGTTGATGAATCAAATGATTTGTGTAATATAGCTAAAGTTTATAATGAAGAATGCAAAGATGAAGATAAAAGTGTGTTTGAATCTACAAATTTTAACAGTTATAATGAAAATAATGTTGCTTTGAAAATAATGAAAATAATAGGATACAAAGGGCAAGGATTAGGAAAATATGAGCAAGGGATTAAAGAGCCTATTGAGTCAGTTATGAGGCCCAAATATGAAGACCTGGGGTATGTCGCAGGTAGAGGAAATAATGATACAAGCACTCCAAGCTCAAACAAATTCATTCAAGAAATAAAGTGTATGCAATGTTCACATTGTAATAGAATAGGTCATATAAAGGAAAAATGTTGGAATTTACATCCTTGTAGTATATGTGGATTAAAGAATCATTGTGAGAAAATATGTTTGAACAAAGATTGGAAGAATAAATCAATGGCAAGTTACATGAAAATGGATTGTGGAAAGGTATATGGACCTAGTTGGAAGAAGCACAAGTATGATCAAAAGATTGTTCAAGTATAAGAATTCATATGTCATCAAAAACAGAAAACAAGAAAAGTTTGATCATTGTGTTATAACACATTATGCAAACAAAGAGTGTAATTTTGACTGAAAGATCAATCATTTAAAGGAAATGTTTGATAAAAGATATGAAGATCTTGAAAATAGTTTGAACATTTGAGAAAAGTGAGATAATTTGATTAAAGGGAAATCATTGTCTTGAAAGCCATCATGGAATTTGGAAGATTATAGTTATTGAGTTTTCAAAAAGGGTGCATCTAAGATTCAAGTGAAGGTGAAAGTGCATGAAGACACCAAGTTTGATTGACAAAAGGATAGCAAAGTGCAGTACCATGAGGGAGATTACTTCCAAAAAGGAAGAAATTGGATCACTGAGCATGCAAGGAATTTGCACAAGAAGAATTTTCAAGGATCAAATTTCAATATTTGATGATCATCATATAGTGACTAACTAAATGTAAATGGGTACCTAACAAGGCTTTAGGCTAGGACCCATCTTTTTAGATTATGCATGAAAATATTTTAGTGAGTCTGTAGACTTGAAAAATAAACTTGTAAATTATGAGTGGTAGAAATTAAGGGGGAGTGTTGGAAAATTAATTTCTCTCACCTAACAAATATTCTAGTGACTTCTACAGTCAAGCATGTTCTGGAGACTTCCAGTGCCTACCGATAAGAAACAGGTGAAAACATTAAATGTTGTATGTGCATCCATTTTTCTGGAAGCTTCATGATGCCTATCGCAAACTCTAAACTATAATCTGGAAACTTTTGTCTCCTCTATAAAAAGAGGATCAATGTAAAGCTTTCGGTAATTAATAGAAGTGTTTGGTGTTGTAGCACGTTGAATATGTTTATATGTTGAACCTAGGTGTCTGTTAAATTGTTTTTTCATCAAAATCATTCGTAGTAGGGGTCTTCTTTGAAATAGCAGCAGAGCCAATGCTTCTGCACACTTCCAGCCAAAGATCAAGCAACAAAAACATCATCATCATCCACCAAGGAATATTCCCAGACTTCCATGTCCAAATCATCACCATCAGTGTCATCATCTTCTCCTTCTTCAATGTCCACTTCAGCATCGTCATCATCTCCTTTTTCAATGTCCACCTCATCTTTGTCTGATATTTGTTCAATTTATTTGTTTTTACTGGGGCTTCCATCTTGTACAACATATTTTTATGTCTTGGTATTTAAAGATAATTAATGTGTCACTAATTTATATGCAAACAAAAGAGAAATCATTAAAGTACACTTCCATTTTTAAAAGGAAAAAAAATAGATTCTTCATTGTTTAGTTATAGACTCAAACAATACAATAGATTTTTTAAGGTTTTTTAAATATTATAATCTCTATAATCTTTACAAATGCTTTAGATATTAAAGATTAAAACAAAATAGTTTCTTAAGTGCTTATTTTATTATTTCGTAGTTGTACATCAAAGATTGAATCCATCACTAGATCAAAATTGAATTTTGAAGTTTTTTTGCATGTATTTTAATTGCAAGACATTCATTAAACAAAGATTAACAAATTTAGATACTTTAGAACATTATTTTAACATAATATTAACATGAAGTCTTCACCATTATATCAGTATTCTTAGAGTCAAGTATCTAATTTCTTTTGTTGTCTTCACCATAATGAAGTAGCTCTTATGCCAATGAAGAATTCTTGAAGATATAAGATAGTCCAATACCTATAAGTAAAATGTCTTCCTTTGGGAAGAAACAAATCCAATGGTGGAGATGCATATGAGTATGAATGTAGGCTAATAAATGTGAATGTATGTAAAATAACAATAAGATAAATTAAATAAATACAAATAAGTATAAATAAATATGAAAAAAAAAAATTAAAAAAAAATAAGTTGTAAACTTAACACCACTATTTATCATTTATCAATATATAATTATCATATCATAATCCACACTCAAAATTAAATAAAAATAAATGAGTATACTAAATTCATCGATACAAATATGTTTATATAACAAATAATTTTTTTTTAAAAAAGATAGTGCCATTTAATAAAATAAATTATTCTAACACAACAAAAAAATATAACTAAAATTTAGATAAATTTCCAATAGAAAAGGGATGCTGAGTATACATTAAAAGAGAAAAAAAAAACTAAAAGTATAAGCCACTAATCATAAAAAAATTTAAAAGTAAGAGCCACTAATCATTAAACAAATTAAAAAAAAAGACAAACATAATGAATTATCGTCTAGAAAGAGGAATGGATATTCATGCTCTTTAGGAAAGTGATATCCTCTAGATTGTCCCATGATGTCAACTTTTTATTTTCTTTATTTTGTAAGTTGCTATTCCTTGTCAATGGGGTTTTTTTTTAATATATTGTTCTTTTACACCCATATCGAATGGAAAGTTCCTAAGGCCAAGGTCATCAATATGCAAATTTTTCTTAACACATCATTTCTCAACCATAGAACCACATCAAATAACATTCAACATTTCTAAGATTTAAAACTAGGTCCCATGCATGGGACCAACTGGATATCTTGATGGAATGATTCCATAAATTGTAGCTCCCATTTTCTCTACATTTATGGACATAACTTAGCTCTCTTCCATCATCAATCTTACGAGCCTATCATCTATAACCTTCTCCAAGCCACCACCACTTTGAAAGTGCAATCATTTGATTATGTTACCCAGCTTTGTGTGGCTCAGCTCTACCACGAGAAGTAGGTTGCAGATGCTATTATATAGGCAAATTAAATTTGTCTGCTACCTGAGACCTAATCTGGAAAAAAGAGTTTTGGAAGATCATGGGCGTTTGTGTTTTTCAGTTTTATTAAACTAAACGGCATTGAAATTCATTGCAATGAGCGAGATCAATGCCCACATCACAAATTCTCCTGCTGAGGATAGAATTGAGTGGCCTAAAGCTTCAAGACGAGCGTTATCAGAATTCAAGAAGCTTTGGCTTCTTTCAGGGCCTGCAGTACTCGTTATGCTCTTCAACTTTTCACTCTCTGTTGTTTCCCAAATGTTTGCAGGTAACTTAGGAGAGTTAGAGTTAGCAGGAGCTTGCATAGCAATTGTTGGAATTCAAGGATTTGCCTATAGAGTTTTGGTTAGTAGCATATTGAAAAATTCGTAGGAAATTCAATACTGGGTTCTTTAATTGAATTTAAGTTCAAATAGTTTATAACATTGAGTTTATTTATGTTTGGACAACATAGATTGGAATGGCAAGTGCAGTACAAACACTCTGCGGGCAAGCTTTTGGAGCCAAGAAGTACAAAATGCTTGGAATCATATGCCAACAATTTATGCTGCTAATCACAGCCACTGCTATGCTTCTGAGTTTACTCTATGTTTTTGCAGAGCCTGCATTGCATGCCATTGGGCAGAATAAAGCAATAGCTGCTCAGGGAGCGATTTATGCAAAAGGGATCATTCCTCAATTGTTTGCCTTTGCTCTGAATTGTTCCTTGCAGAGATTTTTACTGGCTCAGAATATAGTGGCTCCTCTTGCCTATATCTCTATAGCCACTTTTCTGCTGCATGTTCTTCTAAGCTGGCTAGCTGTTTACAAGCTTGGACTAGGCCTGCTAGGAGTTCATTATCCCTGAGCTTCTCATGGTGGGTTCTCACCATTGCAACTGTACTTTACATACTGTGGAGTCCAAGGTGTAAGGATACATGGACTGGCTTTTCACGGAAAGCCTTCACAAAACTCTGGCCTTTCTTCAAACTGTCTATGGCATCAGCTCTCATGCTATGGTATGATTCTACAGCATATATTCAATTCTCTTAGCTCAATTTACTCCAATTTAGCCAGATTTCAATTCAATGGACCTCATTGAAGTATTGAGCTATGTCAATTTACTCACTACTTGCGTCTGCTCTACAGTTTAAAAATATGGTACACTCAAGCCTTAGGTATCATCTCGGGGCTATTGCCTAATCCGGAGGTCACTTTGGACTCTCTTTCAATTTGGTAATGCTATATCCATAGTACTAAACCTAAGGAAATTGAATTCTCTTGTTCTAACCTCAATTCTATTGTAATTTTAAATGTGCTAAGGTGCCGATTCCGAGATCTGGAGATTTTAAACAAATCAAGATGTCAACAATAGGAGATTGTTTGACATATATTTATGGGTTAGCTTGCAAGATTGATGCAATGAAAATTAATATTACGTGAGTCTCTTTTGTTACATGTTTTGAACTTTAAATAAGATCTCATATCATTAACTCAATAGTACTACTTGGTGTGTGCAGCATGAATTACTTGAACTGGTACATGCAACTAATGTTGGGCATCAGTGCTGCTGCATGGTATGTATTTGTATAACCAAAGAAACCTTTGATTTCATGTAATCCAAAGCGATGACCACCATTTCCAATTTTATCAAGAAATTATGATAGTCTTAACATTATGCTCTGCCATAAATCTTCTTTCCAGAAAAGACGCCCAGTTTTTTAACTAATTAAAAAAAATCATTTCATTTTCCAATTTTCTAGATGGGTCGAATTTATTATGATTATTTTTTGTTGTCTTGAAAAAAAGCAGCACAAGAGTTGGTAATGAGCTTGGAGCCAGGAGGCCCAAAACTGCGAGTTTTTCAGTTGTGGTTGTTCTCTCCACCTCCATCATAATCAGTCTCCTCCTCGCCATTGTTATATTAGCACTTCACAAATACCTTGGCCACCCATTTACAAGCAGTACCGAGGTCATGAGAGCAGTGTCTTCCATGACACCATTACTTGCAATATCTGTCTTTTTGAATGGTGCCCAGCTTGCTCTTTCAGGTTCCGTCCCACTGCTTTCAGGTTCAAAACAATTATATTCTGCATGACCATTATCACTATTATATTTTATTTTAGTCTTACAATTGGCAGAAGAATCTGAGCTGATTGCATGAACAAAGGAATATTCTCCTTGACCAATGAATCTTAGTTTAGCATTAAAATTAACAAATTGGTTGATGTAACAGGTGTGGCAATTGGATGTGGGTGGCAAGCATTTGTCACATATGTCAATCTCGTCTCTTATTACATAGTCGGTTTGCCAGTTGGAATAATCTTGGCTTTTGTAGCAAAATCAGGAGTAAAGGTGTTAAACATAGCACTTTACGTTGTTGGATAAAGATATAATGGTAATTATTATCATATCAACATTAAATGTCATTTGCAGGGAATATGGTGGGGTATGATCAGCGGAGTGGGACTGCAGACATTGATTCTTATTATTTTTACAGCACGTACAAACTGGAATAAAGAGGTAGCAAATTTTAAGCACAGGAAACATTCATGCTTTCTGAGTTTAGGCCAGATGAAAAGAGTAAAGCTGAAATTCATAAGTAAATGTAGGTTGAAGGTGCTGTGAAGCGTCTGAAGCGTTCAAGTAACGAGCAGTCTGTTGAAGAAGGGGAAGTGGCTTCCTAAACTTGTAGGTTTTTCACGTGAAAAGGACTTTTTACTTGGTATCTTGGACGGTTTTTTCTGTACCATTTCTTTTTCTTTCTCCCATTGCTGTGTTTAAGCTTGGAATCATTTCAAATGACATTTCTGAACATTTAAAACAAAGTGAATGATCTTTTGACCTTCCACGCCTCCTTTTTTGAAGATTGATTATCACTTAATCCAAAATTATGGTCCTAAATCTTATATATATTTGAATTAAAACATTTTTATTTAATAAAATTTTATACTACAATATTATTGTTATAGTGAAATTTGCGTATGATTGTTGTGTCCATTTTATCATGGAATGTCTTGTGTAATTATATATCAAGTAACACACTTGTGTTAGATTTGACTTACATTTTAATCTTTGTACATCTTTATTTTTCTGATACTTGGAATATGAATAGGTGCAAAAATCTTTAAGAGTCAATCTTGAGTGTTGAGTTGAAGACATCCATTAGACAAAGATCAACAAATTTAAGACCTTAGAAAATGATTTAATTTTAACATAATATTAACATAAATTATTCACCTTTTTCTAGAGCCAAATATCTAATTCTTATTATTCACTTATCATATTTATTATTTATTTATTTTCTTAACTCTAATCTATTTAAGTTAATTGTACTTCACTATTTGTATTAATTCAATAGATTCATTTACAAACAATTTATTTCATTATAGCTATAATATGAGTGATTTATTTTTTAAATTGAACTATACATATTATTAAACTATATATATAAACAAGAGTTGGAGTACAAATGTAGTCTTGTTTGAAGCTATGAAAAGTTATTTGTATCAATAGTTTGTTATAAAACCTAAATAAATTTTAAAAATAGATCAATATATTTTATGTATATAATAAAAATATATAATTTCTAAAGATAAAATCATAATATTTTTTATAAAAATAAGATTTGAACATATTAAAAATAGAACTTCATAATTACAAAATATACATACAAATTGTTAATTATATAAAAAAATATTAATATTATTCAAATATCTATAAAGCTAGAATACTATTCATATATCAAACCTCAATGCATCATAAACTCAAATCTCTTTAAAGCTAAAAACACATGAGGTGTAGATGAACCTAAACATTAGATTAATGTTTTGAAGTTCAAGTTCAAAGCTTGAACCTAAACAATAGATAAATGTTTTGAAGTTCAAAGCTTGGTTCAAAAACATAATTCCTATGTCTCTAAGATATTTAGATGAATCTAAGTATTGTGAAGTTCAAAGCTTGGTTCAAAAGCATAATTCATATGTCTTTAGGATATTTTCAATTATGTGTTTGATATTTGGATTTAATTTAAAAATTATAATTATTTTCTATGGTAAAAAAGTTAGGTGATTATTTAAGCATTATATTTGATAAATATATATATACAATATTATATATTTATATAAAATACATTAGAAAAGTATGTCAATTTATTTTTTTAATATAAATACAAGCATGTCAAAATATTTATAGATTTATGTTTTTTAATATATTATGATAAGATTTATGATATAAATAATAATATCAATGTATTAAATATGCAACTGAAGTATAAATAATCATTATAATAGATTAGATAAAATAGCTGAACATTTCTTTTTTACTGTTTTTTCCTTGTTGCATTTTATAGTAATTGAGAGCACTTGATATAGTAATTTGAATACTAAAATTGTGTTTAATTATTTTAGCATTAATATAGTTGTTATGGATATTTTGATTTTTTAATATTTCATATAAGTTCAATTGGAAAATCTCAAAGCATATAGTAAAATGAAGAATTGGGAATGCAACCAAAATGTCTCAATGAATGGCATAATTGTTATAGAATTTTATTGACATAAACTACCCCAATTGTTGAGAAGTAGATAATTTATCGCACAACACATAAATCAAGTATGTATTTGTCTATAATCAATAGCAAAAAATTACTCAAGTATATTAAATTGCAAATCCTTGATAAAAAAAATACCACATAGAAAATGTCTAAAAAATTCCCATATAAATTATATGCAAAAAAATTACCACGTTTAGTCATTAAGGCTTAAGTTGAACACAATATCCATCATACAAGACATAGAAATCAACAAGAAAGCACATAAAGTATATTAGATCAATTATGAAAAAATAATCTACCAAATAGAACTAGTCTCTTTGTTGAGGAATTCTACCTTAGCAACATATCATTCAAAATTTAAAAAATATTATAAAATATTATAACAAAAATTAAGTTTTATGGAATTTCATAGCATCCTCTTTCATTATCATTAAGCCATCATGGGGACTTTTTTCATTTGAGTGTGTTTTTTATCTACCCTTTATGTATGTAAGCCTATGTGTGACACCTTTTGGAGTTGAGATATATTAGCATGTCAAGCCATTGTCATTTTGTTTCATACTTACTTTTTTTCAATGTTATACGAGTCCTCTCTATCACCCCAAAACTTATTTTTTGAACCAACACCTTGTTTCCAAAATTGCTCTCCCACCCAACTATCTTTTTTCAATTTCCACACACCTTTTGTCATCATTCCACATGGTTTAATTCTTAATATTTGACTCAAATTAATTTAATTACATACATTAGTTTTATAATCTATTATTTATTAGTATTTCAATGTGTCATCATTATTGAAAGCCTACAAGAGGATTGACTAAGGTAGAGTCCCATTAACAATATTTTTATAGGGTTCCATTTCATAAATGTGTGCTTGTAGCTTAGTTTTAGAAGATTCTATATAGTTTTAGAAATGTACCAATGTTAAATTACCTCTCAAATTTGTTAATCAAGCCCTCATAAAAGTTGTAAAACTTTGTCTAACACAAATAAGGCCACACCAAGTAGTCAAGGTCGCCCCAAGAAGTCAAGTTTCCCCAAGTAGTTAAGGTTTTCCAAGTAGTCAAGGCCACTCCAAGTGGTCAATGTCACCATGTTGGATATAAAGAGAGGCCAACTGCCATTAATTTGTGTAGGCTCTATTTTGATGATTTTCAACCTATTTTACTATTACAGATCTATATTAGTCCCAAGGACCCATTCATGATCATAAACATATTTAATTTATTAGGTGAAACCATTCCAATTTGTTTAATTTATCTAATATTTCAATGAAAAAAGATTACTAGTTTTTTGAATCATTTTCATGCTTCCTTTGCAAATCAACACTTGAAACCTCTTGGGTTGCTTCCTCATAGTGTTACTACTAATCCATATTAATTTTCAACTTTTTTCATCCCATTTACTAGGTGAAAATTTTCTAATTATTCAATTTGCACTCACTTTGTTATTCATGTTTATTGAGACCTTTGAAGTTTTACTACCAATTACATGTCTTCTATTGACCACTAATAGGTGAGAACTTTTGAGAATTTGAGACACTATCAATAGAATCCTTGACAAATTTCAAGATTGTGCCTCATCCTTGGTCAAGGCCACCCTCTAGACAATGCAACCATGGTGGTTATCAAGATTGGTCACTAAAATAGGGTAGGCCACTTTTCTTAGGGCGACCTTATCATTTTGGTCTAGTGACTCCCAAATTTCACTTATAGAATCAAGTGTTGATTTTGGACACTTTTGTTTGGATCACTTCTTCCCACAATTATATTTGAACTTACTTATATGCCTTGTTTTAATTTATAATATTTAGTCAATTAATTGTTTATTGATTTCCAATTTTTGCATGTTTCTAGTTAGTGTAGTTTTTCCAATTTCTATTCAAATTAATAATCTCATGGTTTTAAATTATGGTTAAGTCAGCTAGAGATAGCCTTAGGTAACTTTAATTTTCACATTGTTTACACACACAACCACACTCTAAAATGAACCAAAATAGCTAAATAAAACATACAATCTTTAAGGTTCTTTCAATGTAGTGGCAAAGGGGTAAATTTTGATGCTAGCCCTAGGAGACCCTCACCTCATATTAGAATGTGTGGATTTTTCTTGAGTTTATTTAGTGTTTCCCCATTAAGAATTCTGATATTTTCCACCATATGGCCATAAGATCCTAAAGAGTGTCGTGGTTTAAGGATTGATTGGTCTAATTAGAAATTTTTGTGTTACCACCTTGGGAATGGTTTTTGTTCATTTTGAATAGAGAGATATGCTCTCATTTCATGTTTAGGATCCTCAATTCAAATTGAAGTTGTAATGAAGATACAAGGTTTTTTTCTGCAATGGGAGAACTATGAAGTCTAGATACAATACTTTCTAATTGGTCCGCTTCATTTTTGAAATGGGTATCTCAATATGGTGTAAGATCCGCATATTGAGGGTAGATTTTTGGTTAAACCACTAATTAGTGATACCATGAGGGTGATAGATTATTTGGAATGGCCATGGAATACACTTCCTAAGTTCTAGTGTGTGATTGAATGAGGTTGTCAAATGTGATTATATTCTAATTTATATTCAATTTATCTTTATAATCTCCATTAGGTGGGAATAATCACCGCTATACCAAAAAATTGGTGCCATTGTTGGGGATGAGCACTTGTCGGCATATCTTGGCAAGTTGCTAACTCAAGAAAACATTAATGGGTTAAGATTGAATTGAAGAATCTACTATTGAGGTGATGAATATACTATATTAAATTGAGGTTTTTGTTGTTGACCTATATTTGCTAGTAATTCTACAAGTCTTACTGCATTTCACTGAAATAGTCGATTAAGGCACCTAAAGTTCTTCTTCTTTCTTTCTCTACTAGGCATGATTTTTTTGTGCAAAGGTATATCTTCATGGAAAGAGTGCAATATTGTTCCAACATGAATAATATTTTATAACCATGAGTCATTTTGATTACTTTGATGGTACCTCATCTAAATACACAAATGGTTGTGTAATTAAAAATCAAACTATTAAGCGTCTTGCCTACTCCTTTGTCCCCTCTACTTAAGAGAGTTTATTTAGTAAGCCATGCATACATGATTTACCTTGATAGTGGGAATTTTCATAATCAATTTTTACCTACAAGGGCCAAACATATTACCACAACAATATGTAATAATGAACAAGAAGACTTCATTGCTAATTACAATGAATTGGATTCATGTCTATGATCCTATCCCTTCTTACCACATTTTGGAATTCCTCAAAAGCGAGATAGAAAATCAAGTTTTTACTTTCACTACAAGTTTTTATTGCTATTAACAGTCTCCCATGCGAATGCAAGATTGATGAAAATATACATGGGCATGTTTTTGATGCATTCTATCCTAGTGCAATTTTTCTTAAATTACAACAAAAACATACCATCCGCAAATTGTGATCTTTGATAGATGTGACCAAAGTTGCAAACCAAGTAAGTTATGACACAAATGATGCAGGAGAATATACTAAGAATATGCCAATCCAACAGAATATTTTGTGGACTGTACACCGAACGTAGACCTAACAACCATATAGTATGGATTCATACTATACCAATTTTGTGCAACTACTAAGAAAAACTCTAATGGCCCCCAAACAAAAATATCAAAATTAATGAATTGACAGTCGATTCTTAGGTTCTCAAGCCTATTGGATGCAATGGAAGGGTCAGATTTGACCCAAAGTGCCCTGAAAATTTAGCTACAAGTCCAAGATTTGGCAATTGTAACTCTCAAACCCTTGTAGATCAGTCAAAACATAACAAAATTTGACAAAACAAAAGGAAAACCCAACTTTCTCTGACACCCTAGATTCAATTGTGAGGTCCTTAAAACTCCCACTCACACTTAGAAAAAATTTCAAGCCAAGATTGGTCCCTTAGATCTGGGAAGAAGTCTGCAACACTGAAGCTCTTATACCACGTAGGAGTTTATGGTGAACTTCTCAACACCCCAAGATCACTTGCACAAGACAATAATAACTTCCACAAGAGAGAAATAAAATAAATCTCATGTTATGATTATAGATGCAAGATTTTTGAATTGAATATGTGATGTACATATAATGCCTTGCTTATAAAGGCAAATTGTGAGATAAGGTTAAAGACAAGATCTTGGCATGTGTCTTAATCATGTATAATGAGACAACTACCTCAACAAATATTAAATGACAAGTAGGACACAAGAATTAAATTTTAAAAGATAAGATCTAGTGACAACTAACACTAGATCTAGAAAGATTCCCTCCTAGGACCTAAGTGGACTTAACATGTAAAGAGGAACTACATAGGTAAAACACCTATTTACACCCAACAAATTTTTACCTCAATGAATAAAATATTTACCAATTATTATTGTATGAAGGAAGAATCGATGTGGAACAAATTATAATTTTATAGTCAATACAGAGATAATATACAAAGAGCTTAAATACCAAATAGAACATGTTGAATTCTATCTAAGATGTTCAAAATGATCTAGAAATTCTCTTAATGAACTTACATCCAATTCAGATGAAAACCTTTTTGACGAATTCAACTATGTTCATATCGAGTTTGACTCTAACACAAATGAATATGTATCTGTGTATCTAAAAATAATTGAAACCAATTACATTCAAACATTACATCAAAATGATAGCTGAAAAATATTTATGCGTGTATTAAATTTTTTTGACAACTATCTTATACAATCATAATAATAACTAGATTCATCATAAAATGAGAACAAAGATATCTAAAATTTAAAAACTAAAATATTGCAGATAAATAATTACAACCATTATGATCTAAATAATCCATGCTACTTTTAAGAGACAAATTAGGGTGTGGATGATCTATCTAAAATCAATTAACTACACAAAATAATTCAATAGATTATTTCACACTTTCCATTTGAAAATTCATGTACACATGTATTCACTCATATTCAAGTTCTTAAAGGGAATATATAGAGAAATATAAATCTTCAAACATCATATTTTGCATGGCTTTCATGTCATTAAATCAAAATAGAAAAAGCCAAAAATATTTTCATGCTTATTGCCAATTTGTATACAATTTTAGCTAGGTAAAAATTTGATTACAAAATTTATGTGGCTAAACCCATAAATTCCAAAGGTGTCATCACAATAATTTTAGCCCTTGTTGACTGGCTACATTTCTTTAATCATTATAATGATATTGCCTCTAATTGCCTACAAAAGAAAACTATGGTAATAAAACAAACTACACTTAATTGTATTAAAATATCATTATGTAATCAAAAAAAGGTCAAAGATAAAATTGGATTGACACTTACCACCATGTCAATCTCATTTTTTTCATTTCTATTTATTTCAACAACTATCCAAGACTAGATTCATGAAATGGTCAATTCCTTGCAAATTACTAGCCACTAGATGTGGTTTGCATTCAATTTTATTGAGTCAAAAACATGGTAAATATTTTCTAGGTGAAGAATAACTACTAAAATAATAGTTGTTTAATATTCTAACAATATTGTTCATTGTCATTGGGCTCATCCTCGACTATGGATAAATGCATATAAGTTTTATCAATTCAAAAAATTGAACAAATGTAGAAAAATCCCAAGCTAATAGAATGAGAGAAGAAGCATTCAAAACTTGTTGAATGCGACAAGGAGCAAAGGAGATTCACTTTTAGCCATAGTAAGAAGAAATAAAATGTATATGAACAACACTTCTACATAAATTGTAGACATTAAGAAGCCATGGAATAAAAATTATTCATGTTCATAACATCTCTTCTAAAAAGGATAATTTTTAGAATGGCGTCGGTTATGAGCGTGAGAGAGAACGGGGAAGAGAGCCAACGGCTCTCTGTTTTGAATGGCGTAGTCGCATGCGGGCTGGAGGTTGCTCCGACGATGGTGGTGGCTGGGGGAGTTCGGGAGGCTTGCGGGGGCCCTCCTCCGGGTGTCTCTTTGTTGGGGTTGGCTCTGGCTAGTGCGGATCTTACTAGCGTGCCTCTTGACAGGTTGTCCCCAAACAAGGTTTCTCTACCTACGCCTTCTACAATGGTTCCTGAGGACATGGTGCCCTTTGTGGGTGGTTGCGGTCTGGATGGGTGTGTCGAGGGTTCAGGTGTTCCATGGGTAGTGGGCTCTATCCCTATTGTTGCTCATGTCGATGTCTCAGTTAAGGGCTTTCCTTCTTCAGGACGGGCGAAGTCTTTCTATGAGGCTGCTAAGGTGGGTTCTCGGCCTCCAGCTCTAGATCATGCTCGACCTCTACCTTGTGCTCGTGATTCCCCTATGGTGATCTACGAACCTGAGGTTTCTGAAAACGAGGAATTTTATTTATTGCAAGGAGTGGTCTGCAGGTTTAATGGCCTGTGGCCCTCTTTCCCGACCTTCATGGCTAGGTTTCCACCTCCTGGAAACTGGTGGTCTCTAGGGAGATTGAGATCTATCCATGCGCTAGGGGTTTCTTTATAGCTACCTTTGCCTCCACCGGAGAGCATGATCGTGTGCTGGACAGGGGTTGGATGTGGGGGATTCATTCATTGTCCATCAAGCCTTGGTCTCATTCCTTCAATCCCCTTACAGAGCCATTAAATACGAGACCTATTTAGGTCCGTCTGTCGAATCTCACTCTCCAGTTTTGGGAGGATTTGTGTTATGAAGCTATTGGCAACACCATTGGACATTTTTTGATGGTGGACTCTGCAACTCAGAATCTTGGACACACTACGGTAGCTCGTATTTTAGTTGATTTGGACATCTCTAAACCCCTCCATATTGATGGTGGTGGATAGACCTTGGAAGCAACTCTTGGACTATGAGGGTCTCCCCTTTCGGTGTAGGAGATGCTTCTTTGTGGGTCATTTGGCCTTTAGTTGCCTGCTTGCCCATCGCAAGGGCACTGCTACTTGGTGGAAGGATGCTTTCCTAGATCATCTCACAGTGGGTTCTCCTCCTCTGGAAGTTTCTTCTGTGGAGGTTGACCCTATTGAGAATTCTCGTGCACTTGTGTCTTGCTCGACTCCTCTTCTGACTATCCCTTCCGAGGAGCCTATGTTGGCTCATTCTGCTGACACTATTTTGTCAGTGCCTGCTCGAACTTTGTTGGATGCCTCAGCTAGTCCTTCGATCAATCTTGTCTCCTCTCCTATGCTACTGTCTCCCTAGCGTGATGGCTCTTCGCCCTCGGTGACTATCTACTTCTTCCTCCTTGCTCAGGGGATGATTCTGAGCTTTCCTGGTCAGTTGTACTACGAAAAAAGAAGGGACTCCCTTGTTCTGTTGCTGCTTCGTGGCCTCGAGTTTCGGGAGTCAATTTGGTCCCCCCTGGGAATGGGGTTCTCCTATCCTAGGTTGTTGTTCGACAATTGTCTGTCAGTCGTTTCTATGTGAGGTCTGTCCTCTTTCCTAGTTCATGCTTGGTTTGAACTATGTTTCCTTTTGGCCCTTTGGGCTCTCTATGTAAAGGGTACAACACCTTGAAAATGTTGTTTATTGTATCAAAAACATCTCTTCTAAAAGGAAACCAGGGATTGAGCTTAAATGATTAAGTTAATGGGATTTATCTTCTATTTTTTTGTAGGAAAATAGGCCACAATTATATGTAGCTCTTTAGCTTATTTTGTCTAGCAGTCAATTCAAATGAAAATTCTCTTACTGAACTTACATCCAATTCAGATGAAAAAAATACCAATTGAACTTTTTTCATATGGAATTGTTTGACTCTGATGCAAATGAATATGTATTTGAGGGTCCAATGATGGAGATGGATGAAGGAAACATTATCAATCACACCATATTAATAGCCTCCAAACCACCAAATTGTTGGGAATAGGATGTTGTTTAATTGCAATCCTAAACATATTTCATGTATCTCCTAAGTCCTTGGAAAGTGTTCACCAACACTAGGATTAGAAAGAGATTAGATTCGAATGAAATGAACATGTAAATTGATATTTTTAATTATTCCTAAATAATAGGAACATGTGGGGACGTCCAAGATGAGTTCCTAAATAATAGGAGCACATGGGGCGCCCACATGGAAGGTGCAATCCACCTTGTTTCAATTAACTATTTGGAGGATTAGTAACACTTCAGTAATGCATGTCTAGGTTCCTACAAAATAGGGATTGATAATTACAAGAGTGGAGTGGCATTATCAGTTCAATATCAGTTTAGTTTAGTTCAGTTCAGTATCAGTTCAATTTAGTTCAGTATCAGTTTAGTTTAGTTCAGTTCAGTTTAGTTTAGTTCAGTTCAGTTCAATTTAGTTCAGTTATGGTTCAATTATCTTCAGTTGCATGTAGTTACTTTGAGTTGCATGCTAGTTAACTTGAGTTGCATGCTAGTTAACTCAAGTTGCATGCTAGTTGACTTGAGTTGCATGCTAATTCACTTGAGTTGCATGTAGTTATTTTGAATTGCATGTTAGTTGACTTGAGTTGCATGCTAATGACTTCAATTGCATGATAGATAACAGGTGGATACTTTCAATTAAGTGGGGAAGATCAATCATGCATGTGGTTTGCATGAATTGGTGGAGAGATATGTTTTAGTTAACTAAGATTGACTTGAGTCCACCTTGGGTGCCCAAGTTGGCATCTTTCAGCTAACACCTTTTGCATGAAAAGATATTTATAAGGTTCAATTAAGTGTGCCCAGTCTTGGGCGCCAACTTTGAGGTGAAGTTGTTTCCAAGATATCTTCTTATCCAGAGTTCAGTTAAGTGTTCATTTTGGGATGCCTAAATTGAGGAGACTTTGGTTTTGGCTTCAAGTTACATTGTGAAACTCTACTTGCATAATTTGGGCGTAGATATTTGTGAGGATAGTTTATCTCTTGTATTGATAACTCTTATGTGAGTTTAAATGCTCATAATTGTTTATAAATTGCAGCAAGTGTATGAGAGTTTGATGTGAGTTCAATGAGAGTCAAAGAGAGTTTATTGCGGGTTGTGAAGAAGGATTATTGAAGGCAAGGAAGCATATCAATCAAAGATTGATACATTATTGTTGTAATCTTGTTCTAAGGCTAAATAATACAAGCACTATTGATTTCGTTGTGAAGATTTTTTCCGAAAGGGTTTCTCCACGTATATGTCGTGTCACTTCTATTTTTTGTCTACAATGTTTTCTCTTTCTACAATTGGTAAAATTGATTAAACAAAATAAGCATTTACAAAGAATTGAACCAAAGAACACTTAATTAGATCTACAATCACATAGTTGTACAAGTATTAATGCTACAAATGTAACTTCGTTTCCAACATTTGGTATCAAAGCTAACGATTGGGTAGATTTTGGGACACATCTCTCTTAAAAGTTTGAAGGTTTTTTGGCTCTAGAGGGAAGCTTGTACTATTGTGATATAACAGATTTGTAAAATAAGTGTGTTTTAATCTTCTTGAGTTATGAGGATCATGGTTTTACTTTTCCTTTTGGGAGCTCTTCTTACATTTGAGTTCTTTGATTGTGTGAGGGCCTTTGGTTGATCTTCATTAGGAGATTTTTATCATGATGTCATGGATAGCTTGGTTACATGTTTCAGTGGGAGTTTTTTTTTATAGTGATGGTTTCATGTTTATCTTGTTGCCATGTATAGCTCGGTATCATAGTTTAGTGGGAGTTTTGGTAGGATATGGTTATCTTCATGTACTTTGAAAAGGTTTCAACATCTTGTTTCATGGAGGACCCATAGAGTCTTTGGTAAAGGTGTTATTGTTCTTCCTTCGGAGAGGATGTAGATCTTTTTTGGTTTTGAGTATTAATCATTTGCTTGGAGCTTCATGATTATGCAGGTTGCATTTGAAGTTGTCATGGATTGATTGGTGGGTGCTCATGGATACTAAAGAGACTTGGGTTAGGCTGGATATTAAGAGATATATGTTGGAATGATTACTTGTTATAAAAAAAATTCAACATTAAAGACCGAGAAGCCTACACCTAGAAATGGATGTGAGTCCATCATAGACCTGATGAGAAGGTTGTCTATTGTATGCACAAAAATAATCTTGTATCCCACTCTTGGTCTACTCAGTAGGTAAATGATCTGAGAGGTGTTGCCCGCCTGATTATTAGATGCATTATTTATATGTATCTTGACTTCTCTTATGCATTAGTCTTGAAAATTGAGTGTTGAGGGATTGTTGAGAAGTAGACGCATGATTTTATGTATTTACATTGCTCTCCTTGCAATCTTGAACTTGAGTTAGTTATGAGGATTTGGGTAGGAGAGGTACAGGAGATAGTTAGTGGCTTTGGGCATATTCTTTTTTTCTGTTGTGGGAATGTTTAGCTAAGTTTGATCTACTTTTTGTGAGAGGTTTACATCTAAGTTCTGCCATGTTTTAGTATAAGTTGAAAGGTTAGATGTTGATATCCTTTTTAGTTTGGGAGTGTTGAAGGAGACCTTACTTTACACAGTTTGGCACATGTTAGTGTGGTATAAGGACATGGTTTGATTTGCAGGTTCTCTCTTTTTGGATATATATTGTCTTCTTCTTGAAGGTTCTTATGTTTATGGAGATGAGGTTCATGAATGGAGTTATGTGTTGTTGTTTGTACTTCATTGTTTTTTGGCAATAGTTTGGTAGCTCCTTGATCTCTTTCTTCATTGGTTGGAGGACTTGGGAGAGTTATTTGGATTGGTAATGAGAGATGTATGTTTGCATATTATTATATGCTTATTTGAAACTATGATAGAGGAGTAAGCCACATCCTCTATGTGAAGTGTTATAGGAGGACTTATTAATGTTGTGATCTTATTTTCAGATTTGACATTACTTGTGTAGTGGGAGTTCCAAAAGGTATATGTGTTATGTATGAGAGGGGAACCTCTCTTGGACTAGTTACACTTTTCTATAGTGAGTTACTTCAGAGGTTTTTTATCACATGTCTATGTGTGTTATTACCTTGAAGTCTTATTTTCTAGGATGGTGGATATACATGGACTTGTTTGCATATTTGGGTTGTTGTGTTGATAGCATGCAGTTCTACCTATGATAGTGTGGTTTCAAATACTTGTGATATTGATTGAGAAAGTTGACACTTTGATCAATGTTGATGCAGATAAGTTCTCTTGGTGCAAGAAGGCCACTGGCCTTGAGTCCTGTACTTGATTTATAAAAATGATTCCTTGTTTAGAATAATTTCAATGTATAATGTCAAGTGGGAGAATTTTGGGAATAGTATGCCATTTAATTACAATCCTAAACATATTTTATGTATCTCCTAAGTCCTTGGAAAGTGTTCACCAACACTAGGATTAGAAAGAGATTAAATTTGAATGAAATGAACATGTAAATTGACATTTGTAATTACTCCTAAATAATAGGAACATGTGGGAATGTCCAAGATGAGTTCCTAAATAATAGGAGCACATGGGGTGCCCACATGGAAGGTGGAATCCACCTTGTTTCAATTAACTATTTGGAGGATTAGTAACACTTCAGTAATACATGTCTAGGTTCCTACAAAATAGGGATTGATAATTACAAGAGTGGAGTGGCAATATCAGTTCAGTTCAGTTCAGTTTAATTCAGTATCAGTTTAGTTTAGTTTAGTTCAATTCAATTCAATTCAATTCAGTTATGGTTCAGTTATCTTCAGTTGCATGTAGTTACTTTGAGTTGCATGCTAGTTAAATTGAGTTGTGTGCTATTTAACTTGAGTCACATGTAGTTACTTTGAGTTGCATGCTAGTTGACTTGAGTTGCATTTAGTTATTTTGAATTACATGTTAGTTGACTTGAGTTGCATGCTAATGACTTCGGTTGCATGACAAATAACAGGTGGATACTTTCAATTAAGTGGAGATGATCAATCATATGTGTTGTTTGCATGAATTGGTGGAGAGATATGTTTCAGTTAACTAAGATTGACTTGGGTCCACCTTGGGTGCCCAAGTTGGCATATTTCAGTTAACACCTTTTGCATGAAAAGATATTTATAAGGTTCAGTTAAGTGGGCCCAATTTTGGGCGCCAACTTTGAGGTGAAGCTTCCAAGATATCCAGAGTTCAGTTAAGTGTTCAATTTGGGATGCCTAAATTGAGGAGACTTTGGTTTTGGCTTCAAGTTACATTGTGAAACTCTACTTTCACAATTTGGGCATAGATGTTTGTGAGGAGAGTTTATCTCTTGTATTGATAACTCTTATGTGAGTTTACATGCTCAGAATTGTCTATAAATTGTAGCAAGTGTATGAGAGTTTGATGTGAGTTCAATGAGAGTCAAAGAGAGTTTATTGCAGGTTGTGAAGAAGGATTATTGAAGGCAAGGAAGCATATCGATCAAGGATTGATACATTATTATTGTAATCTTGTTCTAAGGTTAAATAATACAAGAACTATTGATTCTATTGGTGGAGTTTTTTCCCGAAATGGTTTCTCCACGTATATGCTATGTCACTTCTATCTTCTATCTAAATTCTTCTATAATCTTTTGTCTCTTTCTACAATTGGTAAAATTGATTAAACAAAATAATCATTTATAGAGAATTGAACCAAAGAACACTTAATTAGATCTACAATCACATAGTTGTACAAGTATTAATGCTACAAATTTGCCTTTGTTTCCAACACAAATATCCCAAGAGGGATGGAACTAATCCATGCATGGGTAAATAACCCTAATCTAGATCGTTGATCACTAATTGATTGGTCAAGAATTTGAGCATCTCCAATGAATGAGTATGTCACTAAAGGGTTACTTGATATGGATTTTCCAACAATATTTCTAGATGGATGATGTGATTGGTTAGAATCGTGAATAAGGAGAATACATCTACATGAGTTTTTTAAACATTTGTTTCAATATCGAGATTATCATTTTGGACAACACCCATGATTTAGATATTACATGATGAATATGATTTTGAGACATCATGTACAAAATTCATATATTGTGTTTGTCAAAAAGAGATTGTAAGACATGTCAATCATAATCAATGAGTTATGAGAGCATATGGAAAACATCCCCCACTCACATCTAGTTGACCATTTGATGCATTTTGGTATGACACTAAGGGGTACATGTTCTTATAGAAAATAAATCAAACTGAATTAACCGAACTCTTGCATAAAATTAGAATGTCAACAATTTTCTTTACTTTGAGTGCAACGGATATGTATTGACTAAGTTTGTATTATTGAATGCCAAGAACACAACCAACTAATTCATAAGAAGCACAAAAACAATGACAAAAAAATATTATTAACTACCCACATATTGTGTGTAAGGAAGCTAAGGTAGCAGAACAACTTCCTACACTAATCTTGAGAGGGGGATAATGCAAAACTTTACAAATATTTTACAATTACATAAACTTAAACAAAAATAAACATAAATATCATGCATACCGCAACACAATGATTTACGTGGGGAAAACCATTTTGGGAGAAAACCCCCACACTCCAAAATTCATCCAATTATATTATAAATAAATCACAAAGATTACAATATACTTGTAGAGCAAGCTTCTCACTGGAGTATCACCAACCAGAGATCTAGTGGCAATGCGACCGCTATCAAACTCTTATAATACATTACAATACATAGTCGTAATACAACACCCTCATAAAATAGGGTTGTCTTCTAGGGCAAGTCAAACCAATAAAATATCAACCATCAAATTTGAGACCAAATGATGAACGGTCCAGATTTACAATAATAAAATATAAATAAAATTTAGCTTTCAAGGGTTTTGCCCCCAAACCCCTGTCAAGGTGTGCGGCCCCTAGACCTCTCGCAAGGAAGACCCTCCCCCCGTCACGTACATATCAACAATATTACCTTATGTAATTGCAAGGTTGAGACACATTTTCCCAACATCATGGCATATTACATGCACCTATGATATACAATGTTTTGAAAGGAAATACTACAAAAGGGAATAAAAATAGAAGATTGTTGGTCTAAATATGAATGGTAGCATAGAGGTTCACCACATGTGCATGTATTCATATGGTTAGAGGGAGCACAAAATTTAGCACTCATTGCACCTAAGCGATGCTCACAGAGGTGAAGCAACAAAAACTTCACAAGAGGTCACCCATTTCAACTATGCTCCAACTCAAACATTGTTAACCATGGAGTTCTCCCAAAAACACTTAAAATTCATCCTTGTATGTTAACCAATTCTCGTTACTAATTTATACTACCTACCATGTTGATTAAACAAATCTTATCTTATCTTTTCATTTTTAACTATGTTCTATCCAAATCTAAATTAACATGTAATCTCAACCATTCACTTAATCCAATCAATTCCAACTTTCCATACACCAACTATTAGAATTTAATTTCTCCTCTCAAATTTAAATTTAAAATTCCTCTCATTCAATCTTAATCATTCATTTTAAATCAATTTACACCCTTCATTCATCCTCACCCCAAGTCTAAAAATCTTTTATTCCTCAAGTCACTTCTAAGAATAAAAATTTGAATGTCAAACAAAATCGTGCTACTTAAATTCTTTATCAATTATATTTTATTTAATCTAAATAAGAAACAATTAAATGTAAAACATCAACTTTTCTTATGCATTACTTTATTGATTTATTTCACATCTTTAACATGCATATTTTGGCACATCTGGTGGAACTGAACCCATAATCTCTTTAGTAATTCTATTTACAATTTTGGTTTGAATTACGGTTTGTAAATCTTTGTGACTTCATTTTATTCCATTAGGCAGTTTCCTCTCCATGCATTTATTTGTAGTATTTGTCAAATATATTTGTGAGTTAATTTTATTGTTATTGTGTCAATCTCAAAAGAATAACTAACAGCTAGTATTTAGCGAAATATTTAAGTGATGGCATGAAAGCTACTTAAATCCTTGAAATACATGCTTAAATTGATTATTTTTGTCCTTATGACTAAATTGTGTTTAATCAATCCTCATTTGTGCATAATCTGGTCATTATGTCCAATCTTGAAAGAACTATTTCTTGTCGCTAATACTCTTGGATGCAACCAAATAGTCAAACTATTAATGCTTTTATATGCAGGTTTCATTGGTTGAAAATTGATTTTCAAAAATTGATTTTCATAAATTGTTTAAATTTTAAAGTAAAATCAAATTTTGTTTTTGTTTTGTGTTTTAAGTGATATAAAGATGTGTATGCTCTTTCTTCGTATCATAATGTGATATTGAGAATCAAAGCATCTTTTACTTCACTTTTGTTTCCTCAAAAGATTGGTCTCATCTTTTTTTTTTCTCGTGTCATAAGATGATCTTAGAAATCAAAAGTTGATAGTCTTTTCTCTATTTCATTTTAGTGGGCTTGACTTGAATTTCATCACCAAGTGGTGACCTAAACTCATGTATTCCGACAAGGTATATAAATTAGGCAAAGAATCAAAAGACTCTCCCTTCAAGGTACATTTATCATTAGACTAAGCTTGCAAGAAATTTTATAGCTTACAAAGTGATGGCAAAGAGTGGGTTACCATCTCATAACAGAACATTAGACATACACCTCGATTTCACAAATTTGGGCCTCAAGTACCTTCGAATATATCAAGAAATCCCCATAGTAAGCCTTGTACAAACCTAGCATAGTGAACCCTTTAGTCGTTTGGTCTTTGTTGTGCACCAACAAGAGGTTACACCTAGAAAATTATTCATGGCATACATTTAGAAGTAGAATAGTAGGCCACATATTCTCTCCTCCTATGCCCTAATACAACCTTGAGGATCAAATGTGGTCAACAAATTGAGATCAACAAGCCATAATATTCACGACTAGATCAAAGTGTATTTATGGTCCTACAAAGTTAAACACTCCCACTGAAGCCCTTGTCTAAACCCTTCTTAAAACCTTCCAAAATTGAAAATAAACCAAAAATAGTTTTCTAAGCCCAACACTTTCACCCAAATCAAGTCAAACCTTCACATTTCAAATATTGTAAGTAGGAGAATATTTGGAACTGGGTATAACATGGACTTTGCAAAAGAAAACCTCTTCTCAAATTCTAAAATCCACATAGTAAATGCCTCCCACAATCCTTACAAGAACCAAGTTACATATGATAATGATAATGAAATCCTTCACAACCATAGTGAATATTCTTATGATTAAGATGATTTTTTAGCTCTAAGCCAAGATGAACTTCACCATTGCTATAAACTAAAACCCTCCTCGTCAACTCCACTCTCCCCATCACAACAATAATGAGTCCAATGACCATACAAACCCCTACAATGACCCCTTGAATAACATAAACCTTGGTAATATAGAGGCCAATGACACCACAAATAATGCAAGATTCACACAACATAACACTTGTGGTAGAGGTCATTCCCATCAAAATTATCAATTTCCACCCAATAGCAACATCCCATCCTTCCAAAACCCTAGCACAACATTTAATCAAGAATGGAGAGCAATGAAAGATGTCATCAAAGGCTTACAAGACAAATCCTCCAATCAACATGAAGGGTACAAGTTTTAGTATTTATGTCCCTATCCTCTTGATCAATTGCTTTATAAAATATTATTCCCTTCAAATTTTAAAATCCCTAAATTTAATAAATATAAAGGAAGGGGAGATACAAATGATCATGTCAAAGAATTTTACATAGCATGCTAGGAAGTGGCCTACAATGATGATTTCCTAATCCACCTTTTCATGAGAAGCCTAAGGGGATAGGCCCTCAAATGGTTCTATTATTTATCTAAAGGTTCTATTATGTCATTTTCCAAATTGGTGGAAACATTTGTGAACATTTTTATTACAATTTATAGAGTATAAACTCACCATGATAGAACTAACACAAAAAAAAAGGAACAATGAGAGTTTCTCTTCCTTTATGCAATGGTCTAGAGAAGCCTTCCAAGTAGGTTCCCATGGCCTATACCAAAAGAAAAGAAAAAATGGTCCATATTTTCCTCACCAATCTTAATCCTAAACTATCCTTTTCACTTGCAAGTTCATTATGTGGCCTCCTTTGAAGAAATCATTGAAAAAGGGGCAATGGTTGGTAATGGAGTAATGGATTCCAAGAACATTTATACTATGAAGAACCACCCTAGTGTTACCATATCTAGGGTTCAACCAAGACAAGAAATCAAAAAGTGCTAATATACCCCCCTAAAAGAGCCCATGGATGCAATTTTTCACAAACTGGGTCATTTGATGAAAGAAAGAATAAACCGACTTGGTACAAAGAAAATGAATATTGACAATACCACAAAATCAATAGCCATGCCACCAACAAGTGTATGAAGCTCAAAAACATCTAAGACTTAATCTATAAGGAAGACAATGAAGTAGAAGGGAAGGCTTTATCCTCGTCGAATGCCCAAATGGGGATTTATCAAGATCCCTTCCTAAATCATGATTAATCATGACCTTCCAAGCCAAATCAAAACCAAAATCCTTGCACTCACCATATCCATTATCGTAAGACTTCACACAACAAACAATTCCATTGTTGACAATATCAAGCAAGTTGATACTCAAATCACTACCATCAAAATCAAAACCTCTAATTATTTCATAAGAACATGAAATGGTAGGGTCACTACTTAAGGGACTTCCTTGCCTACTCTTAATGACAAATACAATCTCCTTAAACAACTTGGGAATACATGCACACATATCAATCCTAGATCTTCTTAAAATATTCAATATTCATTGGGAGGTATTCTACAAGCTCTTGTAAGAGTCAAGGGCCCCTAATAACATTGGCCTTTCGCACTTTCAAGCCTTATTTGGTCACATATCATCCCCTCATTATCTCACTTTCAATGTGTAAGACATGTCAACCTTCGATCTATCCCATAACACCCCTTACATATAGAGGCCATCACCACAAAATATAAAACTAAAAGATTGCTTATATCTGATGGTTCTAGATTAAATATTTGAACCTTGAAATTGGCACACCTCCTTGGATATATGGAAGAGGCCTTGAATCTACAAATAATCACAATTAAGGCCTATGATAAGGAAAAGAGGGAGTCAAAAGGAACCATAATCTTGACAATATAAGTCAGGCCGATCATAAAATCAGCCTTATATCACATTATTTATCTTTACCTCCCCTATACCAAATGTTTCACCCCCATCAACATCACCTAAGTGCAATGAATGTTAAGTGGATTATTCATTCTCATAAGAGATGGGTTTATGTGAACCACTACTCATGAAATATGAATCAATAAATTTGACTCAAACTACACAACTAAATTCTAATAGAAAAATCATAATTTGACATATTGTACAAAATCATTTCTACTTGCCAATGGACAAACTAAAAGGGCTCTATAATGAATTGTTCATAAGGCATGAACACTTGCTAAAGATTTTGCTAATAAGGTAGCAAGCTAAGTGATTTGAAGTAGTGTTAAGATGAACGACTTTTCAAAAAGTCCCAATGCTTCACCCTTGTAGACATCACCTAGATGCAATGAGCATTAACCAGACCATCCACTCTTATAAAAGATGGACTCATGTGAACCACTACGCAAAATATAGATCAATGAATTTGACTCAAAAACTATACAATTGAACCATGTAACATATTTAAAACCTATTTATATAATCTATGGAAAATATAGCCCCTTGAGTAGGGCCATATAAGTCACTCAACCAGAAAGACCGTTGTACAGTCTTGCTACGAGCTAACAAGAAATTAATTAAAAACTACTTCAATTTCCAAATCCTCCATTCTTGTCGATTGCGAAACCAATATTTTCAAGGCCATTAAAATTAAATTAGAGTTTGACCGTGTATGGTGTTGAGAAAAATGTCTCAAACTTACTGGCATAAAAGGTTTCAGTGTTCGGGCTTCGAGTTTCCAATTCGTCGAATTGACAGTTAAGTTTCGATGAGAAGAAATTGCCAATCGCCTCGACGTCCCAATAAGCTCTCCACGGGTTGGTGTTAAGTGCTTCATCGAGTTGACAATCACATGTCGACGGGACGTGGAGACAAGTCTCCTCGATAAGCGCTTAACTTATCACTAGGTATGTTTGGAGTTTGCATTGGAGATAAAGCTTCATCGAGGAGATGGACTCATGTCAGTGGGACATGACAAGCAGTCCCTTCGACATACCGATGAACTACAAGAAGTGTTTCGTCGACGCGACAGGTTAATGTCAGAGGGAGTCACTTGGCAATCCCTTCGACATCCCGATGGAAGGTTGGATCTCTTCGTCAAACGGAATGATGGATTTCGTTGGGACATAGATGATGGTCTCTTCGACATGCCGATAAGGTGGGACCAAACGACGGTGATGGTAAAAGCTTCGATCTTCTTGATCAGACAGTGCCCACTAACCCGTGACACCTGTGGTCCTGTGGTGGGACCTCGTCTATACCTTACGGGAGAACGAGGAACAATGGAGATCAAACAAGGTGTTGATCAGATGGTGCACGAAGTATCTGGTGGGTCCTAAAGATGTAAGCCAGAGGCGTATCAAAGTAACAAAGGAAATTCGAAGAGACAAGATTTTATGTCTCTTTGACATTCTGATGGCTTTGACGACAAGAGAAGGTAATGATAGTTAAGTTGTTTGTGACCATTCGTCTATTATGGAAGTTGGAACGATGGTTTCCTGAAACGCCTGAGATGTATGTACGAATGCCATAGTGCATTGAAAAATGAGATGGTCGAAGTGTTGATCAAAGTTAATGTAATGAAATTGTTGTCGGATTTGTTCTGTGAATTTACACCTGTGAGAGCATAGCTTTGCACTTGTATGAAATATTGAGAATCCCAATTTCTATAAATCTGATTAAATTATTTTTGGTATTACTCGAATAAGTTCTGTAATTGACATTTTACTGTAAATAGAAAAGTTCTTTGCTTTGGTATGTGGGTTTTTTTTTTTTCAAGAAGGTTTTCCCACATAAATCTTGTGTTTGTGCTTTATTGTCTATTCAGTTAGACATGTATGTGCATCTTAAATGAATTGTAATTGCAAAGTATCGAAAGATTTTTTTTTATCTTTGTCCTAAAAATTAGCATTAGGAAAGTGTATTCTACACTCTTCTTTCCTTCCATATGGAACCCATCTCTACTTCGATGACACGTGACCAACGACAACACCAAGAAAGCAATGAAATCAGCCAATAAATTGATCCAATTTTATACCAAGGGTTTACTGCAGCTGAATTTAAATATATTTGGTACCATAGAGATATTCATCTAGCAATAAGTTAAGCTCGAACACCATACAAGAAAACAACAAATCATTGAGATACACAACTTGAGCAATATTTCATTTCCTAGACACCTTTAAGAGGCTTTTCGGATTTTGCCAGCTAGGCAAATATATCTTGCGCAATGAACATACACTCAAAAACGCATGCATTGCTGCCATATATTAGAAGACCTTAAAAACAAGAAACAGTAAGAGACGAAAGTTTGAGCGGGTAATGGTTTGGCAAAAATAAATAAAGGAAAAGAAAATCCTTTCCGAGTCCCACAAATATGCACCGAAAGGGTAGTTGATGGGAAACCACCCTGTACTCCGTATTCAGGGGCCACACATGTGCTACCATGATAAATTACATGGATACCCAACCCCTGCCGTTTAAATATGACTACCCTGTCAAAGTTTGTGTTCAAATAGCTTTAAAGAAAGGGAAAACCTGAAGGGTACCAAAACCTAATGAAAAGAGCACCATAAGATAAGAACATCCAAAAATAATGGACTCTAATTACATTCAAACATTACATCAAAATCCTAGATGAAAAATATATATGCATATAAAAATTCTTGACAATTATCTTATGCAATCATAAGTCATTAGATTCATTATAAAATGAGAACAGAGATATCTATACTTTAAAAACTGAAATCCTGCAAAGAAATACTTACAACCATTGCAATCTTAAAAGCGCGTGCTACTTTTGAGGGACAGAATAGGGTGTGGATGATATCTGAAATCAATTACTACACAAAAAAATTCAATAGATTCTTTCGCACTTGCCATCTGCAAATGCACGTACACATATATTCACTCATCTTCAAGTTCTTAAAGGGCATATAGAGCAATATAAATCTTCAAACGTCGTCTTTTGCATGGCTTTCATGTCATTCAATCCACATAGAAAACCCCAAATAGATTTACACGCTTATTGCCGATTCATATGCCATTTTAACCAGGTGGAAAATTGATTACAGAAGTTCTATGTGACTAAATCCATCAATTACAAAGGTGTCATCACAATAACGTTAGCCCCTGTTGACTGGTTCCAAAGCTTCAATCAATACAACACTATTGCCTCTAATTACCTGCATAGGAAAATTCTGGTAGTTAATCAGACTACAATTAATTGTATTAAAATCTTATGACAATAAAAGAAAAGGTCAAATTTGGACTGACGCCTACCACCATGCCAATCTCATTCCTTTCGTTGCCATTTATTTCAACAGTACCATCCAGGACCAGATTCATGAACTGGTCAAATCCTCGCAAAGTACCAACCACCATGCGGTTTGCATTCAGCTTTACTGAGTAAAAAAAATGATAAATATTTTAGATGAAGAATAAATGCCAAAATAATAACTGTTTAATATTCTAATTATACTGTTCATTGCCACTGGGATCATCCTCAATTATGGACAAATGCATATTACGTCTTTATCAATTCAAATATTCGAACAATGTGAAAAAGACCATTCTAATAGACCAAGAGAAGAAGCATTCAAAACTTGTTGAATGCAACAAGGAGCAATGGAGATTCGCTTTTAGCCATAGTAAGAAGCAGTAAAATATATCTTTAAGACTTCTGTAACAATTGCATTGAAGAGGTTGAGCTTAAATGGTTAAGTTAATAACTTAATGGGTTTGTTCTGCTGTTTTTGGGTAATAAGGTCACAATTTCAAGCAACTCTTTAGCTTATATTGTTTAGCCATCATTGTACAAATTTTTAATAAGTATTTTGTGAAGCTAGTGCTCTCATGATTCTTTTATTTTTCTACTTATTTTTAAATGGTAAATTTTTAACTATATAAATTTATAATATCTCTTCTAGAAAGAGTCGAAGGGGTTGAGCTTGTACAAATTTTTAAAAAGTATTTTGTGAAGCTAGTGCTCTCATGATTCTTTTATTTTTCTACTTATTTTTAAATGGTAATTTTTTAACTATATAAATTTATAATATCTCTTCTAGAAAGAGTCGAAGGGGTTGAGCTTAAATGGTTAAGTTAATGGGTTTGCTCTGATGTTTTTATATTTTTAGGTAATTAGGCCACAATTCCATGCAGCTCTTTAGCTTATTTTGTTTAACAGACATTAGAGCTTATTTTGTTTAGCAGTCATTGCACAAATTTTTAAGAAGTATTTTGTGGAGCTAGTGCTCCCATGATTTTTTTATTTTTTTACTTATTTTAAACAGCTATTTTAAATTGTAAATTTTTTACTATATAAATTTCAAACAAAAATATTAATAAAGAAAAATTAAGAGGTTAAATTTGGAAGGAAATGAAAAATAAATAAATAAAAGAGGAAAGTAAATATATGCAGTCAAAGAAAAATTAAGAGGTTAAATTTGGAAGGAAATGAAAAATAAATAAATAAAAGAGGAAAGTAGATATATGCAGTCAAATGCAATATTTTTCATTATGCATGGTTGCATAATTTCAACCTCCTACTTTTCCACAACTTAATTCAATCCCTAAAATGTAGCAGCTTCACCAAATAGGAGAAGATTCTAAATTATTCTTTCCACTTAATTTAAAAGTTGCATGAGATCACCTATGTGTTCAGTTGTGTGAAGTCCAACGGTTTAACTGCCAAATATTGAGTCGTTAAACTTTCATATCCCCTGTTTTGGACTCTTTGTTTGCACTACTGAGTTTTGAATAAATTTGGGGATTGAAACATTTGTCTTATGAGGAAAAAGTTCTCTATAATTGCTGCAATCAATAAAGAGATTATTGTTGGAATAAGTCAATAACTAAATTATGTTTAGAAATGTCCAGGTTGTAGACGTGTCCTTAAGGAATAATGGAATTTTGATGGACTCGTAACATATCTCTATATGATAGAGACTTTATTTTGCCCAATGACTTAGTGAATCCATCAGCCATGCTATCATTTTTTTTCATTATGCATGGTTGCATAATTTCAGCCTCCTACTTTTCCACAACATAATTCAATCCCTAAAATGTAGCAGCTTCACCAAATAGGAGAAGATTCTAAATTATTCTTTCCACTTAATTTAAAAGTTGCATGAGATCATGAGATCACCTATGTGTTCGGTTGTGTGAAGTCCCAACGGTTTAACTGCCAAATGTTGAGTCATAAACTTTCATATCCCCTGTTTTGGACTCTTTGTTTGCACTACTGAGTTTTGAATAAATTTGGGGATTGAAACATTTGTCTTATGAGGAAAAAGTTCTCTATAATTGCTGCATTCAATAAAGAGATTATTGTTGGAATAAGTCAATAACTAAATTATGTTTAGACATGTCCAGGTTGTAGACGTGTCCTTAAGGAATAATGGAATTTTGATGAACTCGTAACATATCTCTATATGATACAGACTTTATTTTGCCCAATGTCTTAGTGAATCCATCGGCCATGCTATCATTTTTTTTCATTATGCATGGTTGCATAATTTCAGCCTCCTACTTTTCCACAACATAATTCAATCCCTAAAATGTAGCAACTTCACCAAATAGGAGAAGATTCTAAATTATTCTTTCCACTTAATTTAAAAGTTGCATGAGATCACCTATGTGTTCGGTTGTGTGAAGTCCAACAGTTTAACTGCCAAATGGTGAGTCATTAAACTTTCGTATCCCCTGTTTTGGACTCTTTGTTTGCACTACTGAGTTTTGAATAAATTTGGGGATTGAAACATTTGTCTTATGAGGAAAAAGTTCTCTATAATTGCTGCAATCAATAAAGAGATTATTGTTGGAATAAGTCAATAACTAAATTATGTTTAGACATGTCCAGGTTGTAGACGTGTCCTTAAGGAATAATGGAATTTTGATGGACTCGTAACATATCTCTATATGATACAGACTTTATTTTGTCCAATGACTTAGTGAATCCATCAGCCATGCTATCATTTTTTTTTCATTATGCATGGTTGCATAATTTCAGCCTCCTATTTTTCCACAACATAATTCAATCCCTAAAATGTAGCAGCTTCACCAAATAGGAGAAGATTGGAAATTATTCTTTCCACTTAATTTAAAAGTCGCATGAGATCACCTAGGTGTTCGGTTGTGTGAAGTCCAACAGTTTAACTGCCAAATGTTGAGTCATTAAACTTTCATATCCCCTGTTTTGGACTCTTTGTTTGCACTACTGAGTTTTGAATAACTAAATAATGTTTAGACATGTCCAGGTTGTAGACGTGTCCTTAAGGAATAATGGAATTTTGATGGACTCGTAACATATCTCTATATGATACAGACTTCATTTTGCCCAATGACTTAGTGAATCCATCAGCCATGCTATCTTTTGTGTTACAATATTGCAGCTCTATCTCTTGAGATTGAATCTTCTCTCTTACAAAATGATGTTGAGTTTCAATGTGCTTTGATCTTACATGATAAATTGGATTGTTTGCCAGCTTGATTGAACTTTGATTATCACACTTGATTGGAGTTGGTCCTTCTTGCTTTTGTCCCATATATTCAAGAATCCATCTTAGCCCAATAGCTTCACAAGTAGCACTACATAATGCTATGTACTCAGCTTTAGTAGATGATAAAGAAATAGTTGGTTGCTTCTTACTGCTCCAAGGAACAACACCGGACCCTATGCTAAATGCATAACCAGTTTTTTATTTGTGATCTTTTGGATCACATGTCCAATTAGAATCTGAATAAACTGTCAACTCAACATTCAAATGGTTGGTATATTCAATGCCAAAATCTATTGTACCCTATAGATATCGAATGATTCTTTGATATCGTACCCTATAGATACTGAAGTGGTCAAGTAGTTCGAACTTCCCACCATCTATCTATACAAAATTGAAGTCCCATTGACTTCTATAGCATCATTATCACTAGAAAACTTAACATTTTGTTCCAGTGGAGTAGACACTGCTTTACAATCTTGCATATTAAACCTTTGAATCAATTTCTTTGTGTACTTTGAGTGATCAAAGTCCTACCATCTTGTCTCCATACTTCAATTCCTAAACAATAATACATTTGACCAAGGTCCTTCATTTCAAATGCATGTGATAATTTTGTTTCGATTTCACCAATCAACTCTATAGCACTTCCTCTTATGATTAAGTGATCCACATTTAATGAAATCAAAACAACATTCTCGTATTCATCTTTCTTTATGTACATATTTGGATAATTTTTACTCTTGACATACCATTGTTGAAAGAAGAATTTATGAATTTTCTGATACCCATGAGCTTGGTGCTTGTTTGAGACCATGTAATGCTTGCATTAACCTCCATACAAATTGTTCTTTTCCCTTCTTTACAAACCCTTCAAGTTGAACAAGATATATTTCCTATGTTCCACGGCGTTTCGGGGACAGGGACGAGGGCACAGTAGGGGACGCGTTTCAGGGACGGCAATCCGAGGGTAGATTTTTGGGGACAGCAGGGGGACGGCGATATAGGAATTTTTCAATATATATATATATACACACAATTACATATATATGTATGAATTCTTAAAAATATATTATATAGAGAGAGAGAAATAGAGCAATTTGAAATATCAAATATGTGCAACAATATCAATATGACAATATGTGCATAGATAAAGAGTATAACAACGATATAACAACAATATAAAGATAAAGGTAATCACTAACAGCAATGCCAATAACTTAACTATTATTTAGTCAATGCCATTCGAATGGGGATAAAACATTTTTATCAAATATAACGAAATACAAAACATTTAATATTTAATATTTAATAATTAATATTTGATAAAACATTTAATATTTATCAATTATCAAGCAATTTTTATTTAATTTGGCAATAAAATTAAATAGTTTGTTTAAAAATTAAATATTTTATCAAATATAATGAAATATTTAATATTTTTTTTTTTATATAAAACAAGGGTAAAAACTTTATTAAACCAAGGAAAAGTACAAAGCAAGGCTGTTACACAGCCCTATCCAGATCCACCAAGTGGTCCAACTGTTGAGACAAATCAGGGGGTAATTGACCTCGATCCAGAATATTCCAGTCCTGAAGATGGTCTGAAGCCCATTTAGCCAAACCATCCGCAACACCATTCCATTCTCTAGGAATATGAGAAAAAGTAACAAACTCCAGAGAAGTACAGAGGTTGAGAATCTCTTCCACAATCAGAGCCAACTGCCAGCTAACATCATCTAAATTCCGCCTATTCAACAGGTTCACAACAACCTGGGAATCATTCACAAATGAGCCTGCGCCACCCCAATTGACATCCACGCTGCACCGCCAAAAGGATTGCTTGAGCCTCCATAAGATTATTAGAATGAAAACCCTTATACACCGTGAAGATAAACTGAACATCTCCAAAGCTATCTCGGCCAACCCCACCAATACCAGCATGACCAGGGTTGCCACGAGAAGAGCCATCAGTATTAAGCTTGAGGACCCCTTGAGGAGGGGACCATCTTCCCTCCCTATTCACCTTTGGGGTAGGATGACGACATCTATTGCGCCTGGGCTGATGTTGCGGAGGAGGAAGATGAAGACGATTAACACAATTAACATCACCAGGGTCCACCGAAACAGATAGATCACACTTAACAGCAACAATTTCACCCAAGGAATGCAAAATTTTCTGCCACAGACGAGGGGCCACCAATAACACATCCTGAAAAACCCGACGATTCCTCTCCAACCAAAGATTCCAAATAATGAAGGAAGGGCCAATCCCCTAGGCAGCTTGAAGAAAGGAAGTAGAAATAGGGGCCCTGCCCCAACGATCTACAAACTCAGCTAACGAGCAAACATGCCAGCAAGGCGTATTCCACACCCCCCACCAAAAATGCCAGATCTCCCTAGCATAAGGGCATTGGAAGAAGAGATGAGAGACACTTTCTTCTGAATTACAACATAACACACATCTTGAGGGGCCTTGGAATCCGCGCTTGCAAAGATTATCCCAAGTAAGACACCTGTTCTGAGCCACTAACCACATGAAGAAATTGAACTTAGGCCAAGCCAACTTATGCCAGACTTGCTTCCACCAAGGGACCTCGATATTGCCAAACAATTGCCTACCCAGTTGCTTATAGCCAGCAGACACAAAGTACTTCCCAGCCCTATCAGAGCCATCACAAGCCAAAATATCTGAGCCCCGCAAAGAATTACAAGCACGAGAAGCCAAAAGTTGAGCTAGCTCACGCCTACACCCCTCAGCTCCCCCAAGAGGCCATTCAACAGGAAGCTTCCAGTGAAAGGTAACCACAGAACCACTATGCTTAGCAATCTTGTAATGCTCCACGGTGTCCCAGCCAGTAGTAGTAAAAACATCACAAAGGGGCTGGAGATGAGGATAATCAAAAAGAAGGGGAGGGTGTCCATCCCAAGCATCAAACCAAAAAAGAGCCTGAGATCCGGAGTGACAGATCCAGAAAAGAGCACGCTTAATCAACTGAGCCCCCACTTTCAAAGTATTCCAAATCATAGAGCCACTCCCCTCCAAAGGATAGCGAGGGACCTCAAAAGAAGCAACACATCTAAGATACTTATGGTTAAGAATCTGAGCCCATAACTGATGCTGACAAGTGCACCAACGCCAATAAAGCTTAACAGCAAGAACCTGTCCGTTCAGAATAGCAGAGCGTAAGCCGAGACCCCCCTCTTGCTTTGGCCTACACACAGAATCCCATTTGACAAGACTCCACTTAGAGGACATCAAGTTGCCACTCCAAAGGAATTGACGAGAGAGAGCATCAAATTCCCTAAGGAAATACATAGGGGCCGAATGAACAAAACACCTGTAGATGGGGAGGGCCTGAATAACCGGCTTAAGGAGAGTAACTCTGGCAGCTGTAGACAGCCACCGATGAGTCCAATGAATAACCTTCTTCCTCAACTTGTCAAGCAACAACTGCCAGGTAGACCGGGGCTGCCTGCCAACAGCAAGAGGAATCCCCAAATAGACAAAGGGGAGGGACCCAATTTGAAACCGCAAGATGCCAGCGATCCTTCGTTGGATAGCCTGGGGAGTATTAAAGAAGAAAATAGAGGACTTCTACTCATTGACTTTCTCACCCGAAGCACCAAGGTAGATATCCAAAGCTTTCCTGAAGGAATGGGCTTCCCAAATACGGGCCAGCCCCATAAGGGAAGTATCATCCACAAACTGGAGATGAGAGAGCGTTGGAAGACCCATCCCCCACTGCCAACCATGAATCAGACCCTGAGAAACCTGGAATTTGAGGCGGCCAAGCCCCTCCGCTAAGATAATAAAGAGATAAGGAGAGAGCGGATCCCCCTGACGAAGACCCCTAGAAGCACCAAATAGCTCAGAAGGCTCACCATTCACAATAACCGAAAAGGAGGAAGAAGTCACACAACTCATAGTCCAATTCACCCAATCCGAAGAAAACCCAAAAGCCAACATAATCTTCTCAAGAAATCCCCATTTAACTCTATCGTACGCTTTGGCCATATCCAGCTTAATGAACATAGACTTGGCCTTAGAGATTGCCATGGAATGAATGACCTCAGAGGCAACCACCACTCCATCCAAAATTTGACGGCCCTCCACAAAGCCTCCTTGCTCCTCAAAAATAACAGTAGATAAACAAGACTTAAGCCTTTCTGCAATTAACTTCGTAACAATTTTATAAACCACATTACAAAGCGCGATGGGTCTAAAGAAATCAAGTCGATCAACGCCATCTTTCTTAGGGATGAGAACAAGAAAAGTAGCATTCAGGGCACAATGCATCTACTTGTTATGAAGAGACTCGCGAACCACCTCCAACAAGTCCATCTTCACAATATCCCAAAACTCTTGGAAGAATTCAACAGGGAAACCATCAGGGCCCGGAGCTTTCCCCTTATTCATCCCAAACACCACTTCCTCCACTTCAAACAAAGTAATCGGACGGATCAAGGAAGCATTCAAGTCATTAGAGATCAAAGAAGGGATACAGGAAATGACCATGTTTTCATCAGCCTCAGCTGGGGGAGAGTCCTCAGTGAATAGAGCAAAGTAGAACTGACGGGCTTCTCTAGCCAAAGCCTGTTGCGAAGATATTGAAGAGCCCTCATGATTGACAAGAGAAGGGATATGACATTTATTCCGACGAGCTTGCACAGAATGATGAAAGAAAGCAGTATTCTTGTCACCCGCTTGAAGCCAGTCAACCCTGGCCTTTTGCTTCCAAAAAATTTCTTCACGAAGTTCCCACTCCTCCACCACTTTCAGAGCCTGGGACTCGGCAAACCCAAGAGCCTCTGAAAAACCCAAATCCCTTATCTGACGAGTGATAACAGCAAAGTTCTCCTGCGCTTCCCTTTTTTTTGCCCGTAAATTGCCAAAGCACACTCTATTCCAGAGCTTAAGATGATACTTGACATATTGCAGCTTCTTGACGAGAGCATACATAGCAGTACCATAAGCAGGAGCTCCATCCTGCCACCATTGAGCAACCAAATTATATAAGGACGAATCACGCAACCACATTTGCTGAAATTTGAAAGGAGGGTTCTTAGAATTAGGGAAAGAAGAAGCAGAGAACTTAATTGGCCAGTGATCCGAGCCACACCAATCCAAGATCTCAAAGCAAGTGACCAAATTGCCCCCAACCCAAAAACAAGACACCAGAAATCTGTCCAGCCGCTTTGAAATCACAGCAGGCCCACTCCGCCTGTTATTCCAAGTAAAGATGCCATTGGAGGGTTTAATGTCAACAAGAGCAAGAGAGTCCACATTAGCATGAAATAGATCAAAAGCAGGACCCAATCTCGGAAGCCCCCCTCTTTTCTCCTCCAAACACAACACAGAATTGAAATCTCCAACTAAGATCCAAGGCAAATAAGGTGCACAAGACCTAACATACCTAATATGGGCCCAAAGCAGGATTTTACCACGAATGTCAATTGGAGCATAAACCTTACTAACTAAAATAGTCTCACCAGAATCCAAAACCGAAGCCACCACTGAAATAAAGGAATGGCTCGAGATCCACCAGTGAGGAACAACCTTACGAGGATCCCAAAAAAGAGCCAGTCCTCCGGAACTTCCCCTAGACCCAATACACTGGCACTGTCCAAAACCCCAAATGCAAGGAGAATACTGAAGCATTAGATCCACCTGAAGCTTAGTCTCCTGTACACAAAAAATATCCGAAGAGTGAACCCCAATCAGATCCTGAATAGCCTTTTGACGGGAGGCACTATTCAACCCCCTTGCATTCCATGATAGAATAATCATGAGGAAGGTTGGACAAAGTGAGCCTCAATGGTCTTAACCGACCCCGATTCCACCAACAAATCCCCGGTAAATTTGAGCTTGTCTGCATCCTTCTTACAGCCAACTTTAGAGGAATTATCGAAATGCCCCTTTTTGAAAGGACGTTGTTGCACCCCAAGACCAGGAGACGTACCCCGACCTCTACCTGAAGACAATGCCTCCTTAGCCAAATCCACTAAAACAATATCATCCTATAGGTCTACAAAAACATCAGGAGGCCCAACACCCCCTTGCGCCACCAGCAGAGAGTTATCCTTCACAACAATAGCCTGCTCCATCCCTGTATCCATTTTAGTGGCTCCCGTCAAGATCTCAGCTGGGATTCCCTCCTCTAAGGCCAGACTATCCAGGACCTCAAACCGGTTGAAACCCTGATCACTCTGTTTATCTTTAAAGGGCTGCTTCTGACCCCTCCCCTTAGCTTTCGACTTAACAGGAATAAAACCATCAATCGGTCCCCCCTCAGTCATAGGCGCCTTGCCCTTAACACCCTTCTCAGCTGAAGGCTTCGAAGGAGGAGGAGAAGAAACCCCCGCCGCTCTATTAGACTTAGGACATTGACGAAGAAGGTGTCCATACTCGTGACAAAATCAGCATCGAAAAGGAAGGGACTCATAATCTAACTGTTGAATCCACGAGGCAGAGCCAATACAAATTTCCAAAGAATCTAGCAATGGATTATTTAAATCAATTTCAACACAAATACGGGCGAATGAAAATACCTTTTTATCCAAAGTATTTTGAGCAATGGCAACCGTCTTCCCTAACAAAGCAGCAATCCTTTGTAAAATATCCTCTCTCCAAAACTCCAACGGCAACCATGGCAGACGGACCCACACAGGAACCCGGGAAGGCAGGTCCTCAGCTGCATTAAATCCTCCATGCCGAGGTTTCATGAACAATCCCACATGATTGTAAAAGTATGGCCCCCCCTCAAAAACACGATTGCGATCTGACATGCAAGAAAAATCAACCATGAAAAAACCATTCCCAGCCACCAAAATATCAAAATCACCTTCAACTTGCTAGGTTCCACGAATCCAAGACTCCAAAGCCGAAAGGGGGACACAGATCCCCAAAAATTTACAGATAAGAACATGTTGGCTCCAATAAGAAAAGTCCTCCTGCACAGATTTCGAAGAAATGACCAAAACTGGGCGGTCGTGACTTTGCGGCAAGCATCCATTCACTTTTTTAAGCTTGGAGCTTTCCCCCACAAACGAGGAATCCATCGTCGGAACATGCACGTCCGCAAAGGAAGTCGGAGACGGCTTTGCGCCCGAGAGCATCAATATCTTGGAAACCCCAGCCATAACTTCGCACCCAAAACCCACCCCACTAGCTTCCACACCCCACGCACCAAAAACCACACCCCACTCCCACAGAATCAGCCCCACACAACACCCCACAGCCCCAGCCACAATACCCCACACCGAACACCACCCACCACACCACGCCACACCCAGCACACCACCCCTCCTCACCCCACCCACACGCAAGCAGCACCAGGCAGCAGGCTGGAAGGACGATCGACACCCGCACAAGAGGAGAGCACGCAGCAGGGGCTAGGGCCTCGCTGCCCTAGCAGCAGACCAACGCAGAGCAGCAAACCATCGCGCAAAACCTCCGTGAAATATTTAATATTTAATATTTATCAAACAATTTTTATTTAATGAAATATTTAATACTTATCAAGAAATTTTTATTTAATTTGACAAGGGACGGGGACGTAGGGTTTAGGGTGGGGGGACGCATCCCCATGTAACACAGTATATTTCTTCTTTTAAATCACCATTCAAAAATGTTGACTTAAAATCCTTTTGATGTAACTCCGAATTATAATTAGTAGCAAGTGCAATCATAAGCCTAATAGTATTCATTTTAGCAACATGTGCAAACGTATCCTCATAATCTATTCTTTTTCTTTGTGAATATCCTTTTGCAACCAATCTAGTTTTGAATTTATCAATAGTACCATCAACTTTAAACTTAGTTTTGAACAAACATCTAGAGCCTATAGGAATTTTATTTGTAGATAGTTCAATTACTTCGTAGGTGCCATTATCCATAATTGAATCATATTCTTCTTGCATTGCATTCATCCATTCTTTATGATCCTTAGCTTCTTCATAATTATGAGGTTCATCTATACTCATTACTTGAGCCATAAGAGCATAGTCATTATACTTGGTTGGTGCCTTGGTTTGCCTCATTGATCTTCTCAATGCTTCATTGTTGGATGGAGTAACTTCACTTTGCCTTGCTTCATGTCCACTTTGATCATGAGTTTGTTGATCTTCAACATCTGAACTTTCAATATCTTCTTCAAGTAATTTCCATGAAGTAGTGCTTTCTTCCTTATCTTCATCTTAAACATCATCTGCAAATTCATGAAATAGTACATCCCTACTAGCAAACACTCTATGAGTATTAGGATTATACATTTTGTAGGCCTTATGACCTGCACAATAACCAATGAATATATACATTGGATTGACTTAGCATCAAGTTTCCTCCTATTTTCTTTTGGAATATGACAAAATGCCTTACTTCCAAAAATTCTCAAATGACCAACAATAGGTTTACTACCTAGGAAAATCTCATAAGGAGTTTTATTTGCTAGATATTTACTATTTAGTTGGTCTTCGGTTCAACAAATAAACAGTTGTACTAACTGCTTCAGCCCACAAATTATTAGGGAGATTCTTTTCTTTGAGCATACTCCTAGCACACTCAACTATTGTTTTGTTTTTCCTTTCAGCCACACCATTTTGTTTTGGACTATGAGGAACTATATATTGTTTGATAATACCATTATCTTTACAATATTTCACAAAATTATCTGAAGTGTATTCCTCCCCTTGATCGGATCTAAGAATTTTAATATTGTGAGCTATTTGTTTTTCCACGAATTGAAACATTCAATCACATCACTCTTATTTCTTAAGAGATAGACCCAAGCATATCAAGTGATATCATTAATAAATATAAGAAAATAAGAAGCTCCTCCAAGCGACTTTGTTCGCATGGGACCACACACATTTGTATGTACTAATTCAAGAATGTTTCTTTGTCCTCAATTTGAATTTATTGGAAATTCACTTCTATGTTGTTTACCCAATGCACAAACCTCACAACTAATGTATTCATTCTTTAATATTGGAAAACCTTGCACCATATCTTTTTCTTTGTAGAGAAATAAGATCCTGAAGATATAAATGACCTTACCTCTTGTGCCATAGTTTTTCAGTTGATACACATGTAGAAGCCATTACATGATGACGTTCTACTTTAGCATCAAGTTTATACAAACATCCTAGTCTGATTCCTTCAGCAATCACATTATAGTGATCTTTCATATCATTTACTTGTATTCAAGAATTCAACTTTTAAACCTTGATCAATAATGGCTAAAATTGATATTAATTTTTCTTAATTCCTGGGACATACATCACATTTGTAAGTTGCTTTATGCTTCCATTAGGTGATTGCACACTTAACCTTTTGTGTCATGAGACCTATCATCTCCTAAATAGATCAAACTAACATCATTTTTGTCATGAAAATTGTTAAACCAATTTCTATGACATGACATATGAATTGATGCCCCTGAATCTATGAACCAATTATTGCAATCATCTGTTCAGTAGAAAGAGAAGCATCTGAATCATCTGTTTCAATAGAAAGAGAAGCATCTGAAATAAACATCTTTAAATGATTGCAATGATTGGTTCATAGATTCAGGGGCATCAATTCATATGTCATGTCATAGAAATTGGTTTAGCAATTTTCATGAGAAAAATGATGGTAGTAAGATCTATTTAGGAGATCATAGGTCTCATGACATTAAAATGTACATGTAAAGAGACTTACAAATGTAATGTATGTCCCAGGAATTAAAAAACAATTAATATCAGCTTCAGACATTATTGATCAAAGTTTAAAAGTTGAATTCTTAAAGACAGGTTGACAAGTAAAGAATATGAAAATCACTATAATGTGATTGTTGAAGAAATCAGAATAGGAGGTTTGTACAAACTTGATGTTAAAATAGAAAGTCATCACGCAATGGCCTCTACATGTGTATCAAATGAAAAACTATGGCACAAGAGATGGTCATTTAAATCTTCAGGATCTTATTTCTCTACAAAGAAAAGATATGGTGCAAAGTCTTCCAATGTTAAAGAATGAATACATTAGTTGTGATGGTTGTGCATTGGATAAACAACACAGAAGTGAATTTCCAATAAATTCAAATCAAAGGCAAAGAAACATTTTTGAATTAGTACATACAAATGTGTGTGGTCCCATGCAAGCAAAGTCACTTGGAGGAGCTTCTTATTTTCTTATATTTATCGATGATGCACTAGATATACTTGGGTCTATCTCTTAAGAAATAAGAGTGATGTGTTTGAATGTTTCAAAGAATTTAAAATTATGGTAGAAAAACAAACATCTCAAAATATTAAAATTCTTAGATCCAATCAAGGGAGGGAATACACTTCAAATAGTTTATGAAATATTGTAAAGATAATGGTATAATCAAGCAATATACAATTCCTCATAGTCCTAAACAAAATGGTGTGGCTGAAAGGAAAAATGGAACAATAGTTGAGTGTGCTAAGAGTATGCTCAAAGAAAAGAATCTCCCTAATAATTTGTGGGCTGAAGCAGTTAGTACAGATGTTTATTTGTTGAACCGAAGACAAACCAAGTATCTAGCAAATAAAACTCCTTATGAGGTTTTCATAGGTAGTAAACCTATTGTTAGTCATTTGAGAATTTTTGGAAGTAAGGCATTTTGTCATATTCCAAAAGAAAATAGAAGGAAACTTGATGCTAAGTCAATCAAATGTATATCCATTGGTTATTGTGCAGATCATAAGGCCTACAAAATGTATAATCCTAATACTCATAGAGTGTAGATGTTGAAGAGGAAGAAATGGAAGAAAGAACTACTTCATAGAAACTACTTAAATAAGATACTGAAGTTAGATGTTGAAGATCAACAAACTCATGGTCAAAGTGGACATGAAACAAGGCAAAGTGAAGCTACTCCATCCAACAATGAAGCAATGAGCAGATTAATGAGGCAAACCAAGGCATCAACCAGGTATAATGACTATGCTCTTATGGCTCAAGTAATGAGTATAGATGAACCTCATAATTATGAAGAAGCTAAAGATCATAAAGAATGGATGAATGCAATGCAAAAAAAATATGATTCAATTATGGATAATGGCACTTGGGAAGTAACTGAATTATCCATAATTGAATCATATTTTTTTTGCATTGCATTCATCCATTCTTTATGATCCTATGGCACTTGGGAAATAATTGAATTATCTAATAAAATTCATATAGGTTCTAGATGCTTGTTCAAAACTAAGTTTAAAGTTGATGGTACTGTTGATAAATTCAAAGCTAGATTGGTTGCAAAAGGATATTCACAAAAAGAAGGAATAGATTATGAGGATACATTTGCACCTGCTGCTAGAATGAATACCATTAGGCTCATGATTACACTTGCTACTAAGTTTAATTGGGAGTTACATCAAATGGATGTTAAGTCAACATTTTTGAATGGTGATTTAAAAGAAGAAATATATCTTGTTCAACCTGAAGGGTTTGTAAAGAAGGGAAAAGAACAATTGGTATGCAGGTTAATGAAAGCATTGTATGGTCTCAAACAGGCGCCAAGGTCATGGTATGAGAAAATTGATAAATTCTTCTTTCGACAAGGATATGTCAAGAGAAAAAATGATCCAAATCTATACATAAAGAAAGATGAATATGAAAATGTTGTTTTGATTTCATTATATATGGATGACTTAATCATAACATTAAGTGCTGAAGAGTTAATTGATGAAATCAAAACAAAATTATTGTCACTCAAATGTATGCAAAGAAATTGATTAGGAATTGAAGTATGGAGACAAGATGGTGAGACTTCGATCACTCAAAGTATGCAAAGAAATTGATTAGGAATTGAAGTATGGAGACAAAATGGTAAGACTTTGATCATTCAAAGTATGCAAAGAAATTGATTCAAAGGTTTAATATGCAAGATTGTAAAGCAATGTCTACTCCATTGGAACAAAATGTTAAGTTTTCTAGTAAATAATGATGCTATAGAAGTCAATGGGACTTTCTATAAAGTTATAAACAGATGGTGGGAAATTTGAACTACTTGACCACTACAAGGCCTGATATTGCATATTCAATTAGCATACTTAGCCAATTCATAGCTAAGCCTCTTGAGCCTCATTGGAAAGCAGCAAAGCAAGTCATTCAATATCTACCAAGTACCATAGATTTTGGAATTGAATATACTAACCATTTGAATGTTGAGTTGACAGGATTATTCAAATTCTGATTGGGCAGATGATCCAGAAGATTGCAAATCAAAAACTGGTTATGCATTCAACATAGGATCCGATGTTGTTTTTTGGAGCAGTAAGAAGCAACCAATTATTTCTTTATCATCTACTGAAGCTGAGTACAAAGCATTATGCAGTGCTACTTGTGAAGCTATTCGGCTAAGACGGATTCTTGAAGATATGGGACAAAAGCAAGAAGGACCAGCTCCAATCAAGTGTGATGATCAAAGTTCAATCAAGTTGGCAAGCAATCAAGTTTATCATGCAAGATCAAAGCACATTGAAACTCAACATCATTTTGTAAGAGAGAAGATTCAATCTCAAGAGATAGAGCTGCAATATTGTAACACAAATGATAACATGGCTCATGTATTCACTAAGTCATTGGGCAAAATAAAGTTTGGAATAAGTCAATAACTGAATTCTGTTTAGACGTGTCCAGGTTGTAGACGTGTCCATTGAAGTCTAGTTTGTTATCAATAAACTTTAGTTAGCTACAACTAGCTGTCATCGTATGTACCAAGTTTGTAGGATGTTATTGAGGATTTTGTAACTATACAATTGTAATTTGTTGATGAATAAGAGATCAGTGAGTTCTTCTGTCTTTTGTTCTATGCTCCGTTTTCTGCTCTGTTTTCTCTGCTGTTCCTCTTTTCTGTTTATTATCACCCTGCTTTTCCTGTGGATGTAACCAAAATTGATGAACCATGTAATTTGTGGTACTTTTACAAGTGTTTTATGTCCTTCCATCTGCTCTGTTTTCCAAACGCTATGCTGCTCAAATTTAAGCAACAAATTTAAATAAATAGCCAAATTGAATTTCCATACAGTTCCATTACTCATCTGATTGTATAAATACACTATTTAAAGTCATATGTAATTTATGATCTCAGAGATGTACGTTTTGTGATCAGCTGAGAGAAGAAATGAAGCATGTTGTTTGAGTGACTTTTCTGAGCAAAGAGGAGCTTGTCGAGCATCGCAAAAGTGCTTGTGCTGAATAAATCCCAAACTGTTCATGGGGGCTCACTTCTAGTAACAGAATTGTAATTCATGCATGATAAAAGTGGAGATGTCGAGATACGGTTCTGGGCTTCTGGAGCTTTCCCACATTGGTAAAGCCTGAGGTAATTCTTGTTTGGATTTTCTCTTTCATTCTAGCTTACCTACTGTCACAAATGTCGGATTTTAAGCAGACAATCCAAATTTTCTAGAACCATGAGATGCAGATGTCCAAAATTTCAGCTAGGTAACTTACAATTAGGTGACTCATTTGTAAATCTATTGAAGGGTAAAGCGCAAATGTATGATCAAGAAAGATAAAAGCTGCTAATAGTTTAAATGAATAGAAGCGACGAAACCTAATAGAAAATAGGAAGTCAAAGTGTCTTGTAAGTTGACATACCATGTCAGAGACGGCATATGCTTGCCAATCTCAAATGAAAATCTGATAAAGAACCCTCTTAATTATATCAATTTAAATCCTCCATTTTAACTGCCGCTTTTATCATCTTCTATTTGCTAGAGACTACTCAAAAATTCAATGATAAAAGAAATCTGATTCTAAGTGACTGACAGACATTTATAGAAACACTTGCCACAAGAGCACTCTAAAGAAAACCATAATAAGTCTTGTTAAAGATGAAAAAAAGATCATTCAGAGGCGCTTAAGCCGCATTTGCAAACTATTTAACAAAACAAATCTCCTACGGTTCAATGGTGCTCCCAAGAACAATCTAGCCTATGCAAGTGGTAGAGATCTTACAAAAATAAATGAATAAAAGCTTAAACTCATTCACCAACAAAATCGGAGAATAAGAATCATGCAAACTCACTGTTAAGTTTCTTGTCCATGTACCTGAAAACCAAGCAATAACCAAGTCAGTCCACATCCCAAAGTGGAAAGCAAAAAACCCGACCAAAGACAAGCCTTAAACTCTTGCTTATTAAGCCAAAAACCTAAAGCCGTGGGTTTTAAGGTACGGGGTATAAACACCCTTGTGAGTAAACAATAGACTCTAACGCCCTGGGATCTAAATCTTTAACCCTTAAATGCTATAAACCAATTTCCAGCTAGATAAATATTTACCCGTAAAGTATGCATCATCATATACACAGTATGAGTATTCAGTATCCATCCCAAATATGTAAAACTCATTGATTATTTGTTCAGATAACAAATAACTTTTTTCAAATGTAACTATCACTAAGCTCAATAACCAAAAAAAAAAGTTATGATCGAACAGATTTAAGTTAAAAACAACTCACTTCTTTAGATCCGGGGGCTGCCCTGATTTGCTCATGCTGCAGACTACAGCACAGAAACCCTAAAATTTTGTTGGAAGGGCAGATATCTAATGAAATAAATTCAGAATGAATTCCAGTGAGGTTAGAGTGAATTGGGGTTTGAATAGAAGATTTATCCAAAGCCTCTACCCTCGTAGAAGTATCATCGATTTTGTTTCGATGCAGAAAACAGCGGCTTGAACTCCCGCGTTTAGCAATTGGAAAAGTACGGGTGAACCAAAGATTTTTTTGATATGAAAAGGTTAAAAACAATCATATTCTATTGAGTAAAAATAAGAAACAAACTGTTTATATATAGTACATAGTTTAGTTCGTTAATGAACTTGGTGAAGAGACATTGAGACCTTTCTAAGCTTAGTTAATCTTTTATTTTTGCAAATAGATAGATAGGACACTTTTGTCTTTCATTAAATAAGTTATTTTTTATTTATCTTTTTTATTTGGTTGTAATAAATGGTTTCTAATGTTTTGGAATGTATGTTTTGGGATTTTTAATTGTTGAGAAGTAATAATTATTTTATTTGAGAAACAAACATCTAAATTTAGATTGAATTTGAAGATTTCTAAAAGTTTTTGATGGTAGTCATATCAAAAGATCAAAATAATAATACTATTAGCATATCAAATAAGGTCCAACCTTGTATTCAAACCTTCATAAGTGTAAAAGAGGTGTGTGATCCTCTTTGACCATTATATGAGGTCAAAAGTTAGAATTAGATTCTCCACCTTCAAAGCTAGCTCAATTACCTAGGAATGTACATTGGTGAGAAAGTAGAGGCTTTTCTCCAAAGAGTAGCAAAATTGCAAATCATAATTTTAAGTGTTTGAGAGAAACTGTTTTTTATGACTCTCTTGTACCCACTATTTTGAGAGCACTACCCCCCACCTATAGATTATTTGTGACCTACTTGGATATGGCTAGAAAAATCCAGCATTCGAAGAGCAACTCAATCGATAAGAAGAGCAATTCAAGACAATATCATCACCACTATAAAGAATCAAGCTCTTACATCCCAACAACAAGGTAAAAAAATTGTAAGATCAAATATTGTAACAATGAGACCTAATTCCTCATTAACATAATGCATAAGAATACCTAGCTCTAGCACTTATTAGTATAAATTAGATTAGAAGTCTTTCAATTCAATACTTACTATTAGTTTAATATGAAACATGTTATAGAATGCAATTGAAAGAAAATAGTAGTTAATACTAGTTAAACCCCTAGGTTATGTAAAAACCTATCTTTTAGAAACCTATGAGGGTTGGACCATATAAGTAGCAACAAGATTCACATCCACCAAATAAGTTTTCTAAGAATGCTTGTACAACTCCTACACAAATGGGTGTTCAAATTAGAAGAAGATGATGCAACATACATATCACAAGGGCCAAAAGCATAATCCATGATGGAAGCAAAAGTCACCCAAGAAAGCAATGTTGTTGAGGCCAATGATTCATGGAAGAAGATTGTGTATATGTTACACATATTCTAAAATCTTCCTTGTGTTAGTCAGTCTAGTATGTTGATTCAAGTGTGACTAAACACATAATAGGAAAGAAAAATTGATTTGTGTTTATGATTCATTTCTTGTCCAATAGGAAAGTGACTTTTGGTAATTATGTTGCTTATAATGTCAACCACTGAAGATATTTTTTATGTCTCCACACACGCATGTAGACTCAAATAGGTTCTCTATGTACTAGGGCTCACAAAGAACCTATTACCTATTAATAAACTACTTGACCATAACCTCAAGGTGGAGTTTGATTAGAAGGGTGATGTCAAAAAAATTCTCATTTGAGAAAATTCCTAAACCCCTTTTATCATTTTTTGTGCCTCTGGTATTGGGAAGATGTTTCAACTTGTCAATATCATGCATAACAATGGAGTACTAACAATGCAAGCTCATTCCTAGATACATCTCTTTAGTATAGATAATGTGATCATCTTAGTACATAGACAACTAAATAATTATTATTTATTTAAATAGTCAATCTTATACATTTACCCCCCACCCATGGTGTTAGATATTTGATTTCTATATTTGACTATGGTTTGGTAATATTTACATGCATATAATAACATTGATCTTGTTTATGATGATATTGTTATGAGTTGATGACTAATTTGGTTTTTTCATTTCATATGTGATTAACATGAATGCTTAATTAATGAATTCAACTTCTAAGATGAATTAGGTTATGTTGCATTTATTAATTATCAAATATTGAATTGATTTTTTTTTTTAATTACATGTCCTAAGAATTGTGTTTATATGGAATTGTTTTGTTATCAAATGTGATTATGATTTTTTATTGAATTATGTGATGGACGTGATTATGGATCGAATGTCTGAACTTGAATGTAGTTTGATTCATGGTGCCTTTAGAAAGATGGCTAAGGAGGGATGGAAAGCTAGAAAAGGAGTGACTAAGAGACCTATAGAGGGAAGAGGTGGAGAGGTTAGGGGGAGAGTGAAGAAAACAAGAGAGAGAAGTTCACAAAGAGGGAAAGACAAGTAAGGAGGGAGGGAGAGAGGTGTAAAGGGAAGGAAATAACTAGAGAGGGGAGAGATATAGAGGCGTGAGACCTACAGCCTAGGGAGAGAGGGGTGGGAGACATAGGGGAGAGATAGGAGTGAGAGAGAGAAGAGAGGGAGAGAGAAAGGGAAGTAACGACCTAGAGGAGTAACAAGGGATGGAGGAAGAGGTACACATGGAGGGAGTGAGATACATAGGGAAGGAGAAGATACAGAGGTGATAACATAGAGAGGGGAGGAAGAGAGAAGATGAGAGAGAGAAGAAAAAAGAGAGAGATGGCTGAGGGATGGAGAGGTATACAAGGAGTGACTAAGAGACCTATATGGGGAAGAGGTAGAGAGGTGAGGGGGAGAGTGAAGAAAATGAGAGAGAGAATTTCACAAAGAAGGAAAGATGGGTAAGGAGGGAGGAAGAGAGGTGGAGAGGGAGGTAAATAACTAGAGAGGGGAGAGATATAGAGGTGTGAGACCTCGGCCTAGGGAGAGAGGGGTGAGAGACATAGGGGAGAGATAGGGTGAGAGAGATAAGAGGGGGGGAAAGGGAAATATCAGGAGAGGAGTAACAAGGGATGGAGGGAGAGGTAGAAAATGAGAGAGAGAAGTTCGCAAAGAGGGAAAGAGGGGTAAGGAGGGAGGGAGAGAGGTGGAGATGGAGGGAAATAACTAGAGAGACTAGAGAGATATAAAGGTGAGACCTATAGCTAAGGAGATAGGGGTGAGAGACTTAGGGACCGATAGGGGTGAGGGAGATAGAGGAGGGAAGAGGTGGGTAATAAGATGAGGGAGAGGTAGAGAGGCAAAGAGGCAAAGAGGGAAGGAGGGAGAGACCTAGAGATGGGGAGAGGGAGAGGTAGTGAGTGAAAGAATGGAGAGAGATGGGGAAGAAACAATAATAGAGGGATAGAGAAGAGATAGGTAGGGAGGCAAGGATATAGATGGGGGTAAGGAGGGAATGCAAGGTAGAGAGGGGGAGAGAGAGTGGGAGAGAGAAATGGAAGTATCGACCTAGAGGAGTAACAATGGATGGAG
>CM021105.1:670496333-670637815 GCA_007115665.2 Sequoiadendron giganteum | reverse complement strand
AGATAGAGAGGTGATGAATTAGAGAGGGGAGCAAGAGAGAAAAGGAGAGAGAGAAGAATGAGGTGGGAGAGATAGAGGGGGGAGAGAGGTGGCTAATGAGACAAGGAGGGAGAGAATTGGAGATGGGGAGAGAGAGATGGTGTGAGGGAGAGCCAATGATCAAGAGAAAGGAGAGAGATGGGGAGAAACAATAATAAAGGGAGAGAGAAGAAGAGAGAGGTAGGGATACAAGGATAGAGATGGGGTTAAGGAGGGAAAGCAAGGTAGAGAGGGTGGGAGAGACCTAGATAGGGTTGAGAGAGAAGAGGGGAAGTATTGGTTAAGAGGGAAGGCGACAGAGGGAGTGAAAGGTAAAACCTCGACTATCCATCCTTGATCATAAACCATAAACTCTAAGCCTTATCAAACTTGGGGGGAGAGAGACAAAGAGAAGAGAAGTTGGCTTTAGCATTTACATTTGGTGCTCACCAAATGTATTGCATTGGGGAATACCAACCCAAAGGGTTGGATTTTACCTTGGGCATCCAATCCAAAGGGTTGGACGACCATTTCATGCCAACGACATGATTTTTTGAAAGGGTAACAAAATTTCACACATTTTTTGGCCATGCTCTTTATCTTTAAAAAAAATACCATGATGACATTAGGCTCTCTCTTAGCTATCTAACCATATAATTTTTTTATATTTTGATTATGTCAAGGTTTTCATCTTTAACTTCTTTTATTAGTGCCTCTATTTTTTTGTCAAAAACCAACATGTGCTAGTTTGGGTATAGATTTTTACTCACTTATCAAATTTTGAAACAAATTACATTTCTAGAAATTAGACTCCATTTTACATGTATTGATTTTTTTTTTCAATTAATTTTCAAAATAATTAGGGGGAGCATGCTCATATTTCTTCTTTTCGGGATTTGTCCACTTCGAAAATTAGTAAAAAATATATATATTCATTAAAAAATTAGTAGAAAAGCTAACATAAACTATATAGTGTTAGCTAATTTCTCATCGAAGCGATTTTTGAATTTCTAAAAATAAAGTTAACATTTTAGGGGGAGCAAAACAAACACTATGCTATTTTTTTATCAAAAAAGGACCACTTTGTGTGCTCCCCCCTTTTCAAACACTTAATCTTCACTATTTTTTTTTAAATATAGTAGTTTAGAAAGTAGATTTGGAGCACTACAACTCTTGTTCTTTTTGCATCTTCAAATTTTGAGCATACAACTATCTTCATTTTCTCATGAACATCAGAATTTGTTGATTTCGAAAAAAAAGTGGCATCTTAAGAGTCATTTTTTGTGTCACAACTTGGTGCACATACCCATAAATCTTATCAATTCTTGATAGTTAGAATTACCTATTCTCTTTGATGTATTTTCCATTTCTCCTAACCATTTGTTCACATTTTATCAAGTAGATATAGTTATTTGTTTGGCATCTTCATAGTAGGTGTGGCTACCACCTATTTTTAGTAATTGGAGTCAGTCCTTCAAATTATAACTCATTTATGATGATAAAGGGTGAGATCAATTTATGTTGTTTGCTTGTATTTTATATTTCTGGTGACTAGCTCTATTTTTCTATTTTGATTCTAGAATAATTTGTTAAAAAATCTATTGTGTCTATTCCTCAACCAAGTCTTGGATATTTTCTTAATTATTACATAATCTAACAAAGAATAAGAGGAAAACACACTACCATAACAAGAATGTAGAAACAATTGTTGGGAAATGTCACAAGTTGAAAGTGACGTAGGCATTTCCATTTTATAGGGAAAGGATCTATGGTGGTCCATAGAGGAAAGAGGGAAGAGGGAAGAGGGAAGAAGAGAGAGTGGTTGGATCTATGAAGAAGAAGCTTGGAAAAAGGTGAATAAAAAATTAAAAACTAGATACTAGAAATTGAAAACTAAATAATGGTCACAATGATAAGGGTTGTATGGTAGTCATCTAAGGTAAGGCTAGGCTAGACCAAAGTTAAAAGGTAATGATGATAAAAATCTATCAAAAGATATAAAACAGTAAATGGTGAATGGTAAAAATAACAATGATGTTGCAATCCAAAAGTTAAAAAAAAATATAAAAGTGAGATATTGAATCAACAATTAAATCTTAACTAGTGATTGGATAAAAAATCCAAGCTATGCCTAAGATGATAATGTTCAAATATTATTAGGGTGAAAGGAAGGGATGGGAGAAAGAGATGTAGAATATATGTCTTGCTTAAATTGATTAGTAAAAAGAGTTCAAAAAGGGTAAGATCCAATCAATTTAAGGTAAAGTGATTAAGGGAAGAAATAAAATATTATCAAGGATTTGATGAAAAGGAAAATAAGAAAATATATCTAGAGCTCAGACATTTAGGTCATGACCCTAGATGATGATAGGAGAAACAAGGTCGTTAGGGGAACAATTAGTTCATGCTCCTAAGCATTCAAGAAAAATATAATGATAAGAACAAAGTGAGGACATCTAGATCATGTCCCCGAGAGTTAAGAGGAAAAAAAAACAAGGGAAACAATTGGTCCATACCCTAATTTTTTTTTATTAAATTAAAACTAGAAATTCCAATACCCATTACAAAGAAGCCATAAAGGCAGAGAGAGGTGGCTCACAAAAAGTGAGTTGAAATATAAAACAAGACTCACCAGAAGTGAGCCTAAAAAGAACAACACACTAACTATGCTTGACGAGAAAGAGATAATACCTTACCCTAAATCATTGCTAAGAAGGAAAAAAATGATATGATACCTTGACGAGAAAGAGTGAATGGAAAGTGGATAATGGCGAAGACATGAGAGAAAAACAAAGATGTAGTAGACAAGCAAGAGAATAAAAAGCATATGTAGAATGAGAAAAATAGGGTGGTCACAAGAGGATAAGGTAGGAATATGCAAGATCGTGGGGGTCTAACAAGTGGCAATGAGAAAAAAATGCATTTCTCATTTAATAATTAATAATTAGCTTTATAATATAATGTTATAAAACTTTATGCTTTATAAAACATATACCATTTAATAATTAATAATTTGATAAGCTATTAGATTATAAATTATTTATAAATGATAGTTTTAAATAATTGTGACTAATACCCCTTCAAAATATTTGTCACCCCTTTTCCTATATTTAAGGAGGTTCTCTCTCATTGAAAGGTAGTTTAATTTTAGAGATTAATAGTGAATTCTATCACTATGTACAAGAGATATTATTGTCCATGTGAAAGTGAGGAGAAGTGATATCCCTACATTTAGTCTATGATTTTACAGATAATTTTGTAAGTGTGTAATAATAGAATGATGTTTTATAGGGCTTTTAATCTAAAAGGGTTTTGCTAGGTATATATTGTGTAATGTGTTGAATATGTGCATCTTGTAATTTTTCAGTTCACTTATTTTATATATTAATCATGATAATTAGTGTAGAGAAGGGGGATTCGCTACTCATGAGTCTGTTTATTCTCAAGATATTCCCAAGGGGCGAACTGCCCTAAACTACCTTAGGGAACAAAGTGAGTTATAGAATCAAAAAGAGCAAGTCACATAGATTTTCTGGATGAACTCACAAGGTCTCAACCAAAGAATGGTAGAGTGAAATAAGGACAACAATACAACACATTGGCATCTTGTACGAACCAGAAACCAAGTTAGTCACATAAAATGACAAAGTGACTACTACTTTGACTACTAAGAAATCTTGGAACGTGAGAAAGTAACAAAATATAACAGTACAGTGAAATAAAGTGAAGTGGATGATAAAACTAAAGAAGATAAGAGATAGAAACTTCTCACAACCCAAGTAATGAAGCCTCTAGCACATGAATATCTTTAATACCTACATGTATAAGATCTGGAGAAAATGTTGGGGCTATATAGGGGTTTACCTCAGTCAAACCCCCATTTTGGTGTTCCCACCTCCATGGACAACCAGATAGATAGAGAGAGCGAACAAAATAAGCAAATAGGGTGTGATAAAAAGCAATCCCCACTCAAGGAGGAGAACCTGTAGTACAAAGTAGAGATACAATCGATCTAGGGGATGTGACAAATCCCAAGATTCTCAAAGGTGCAAGGCACAAGGTAGATATCACATGCAAGGCTTAGGAAGCCAAGGAGGGAAACAAAGAGAGTTGCAAGAGCCAAGAGTGTTGTAGAGGGTGTTGTGAGAATGCAAGGGTGTTGTTGTAGTGGGTTGTAAAAGCTTGAGGTTACTATAACAAACAAGGGAGATCTATGTAAGCAAGATCAATATGGGAGAATATTTGAGAGAGAAGCCAAGAAGGAGAAGAATCTAGAAGACCAAATGGATTGAAAAGATAGCTTTTAAAGAGGGAAAAGAAGCTTCTCAAGTTGTTACAAGGTGTCTCGGGCCGTTATCACTGAAAAAATTAGTTGACAAGTGGAAAACATACTCAAAAATAGTTGTTTGAACATTGAAATGTCATAGGAAACTAGTGCGGCGCATGGACGTCCACGCAACGTGCTAGTGTCTAGACACATCACACTACAAAACAACAAGAAGGAAAATCACCAGGTTTGACGCAAAGCTGATGTGCAAAGGTGGTTGTTGAAAAGGGGTCCTAAGAATCCTGAGAAGGGAAAAAGGCTAATGCAAGGGCTAAAATGAGCCTACACAAATGCTAGGGGAGTGGACACTAAAGTAGATGCAAAGATGTATGTGAAACTGCAAGGGGTGCAATTTTACGACATTACATTTTGCCCCCACTTTAGCATGCATAGGAATCTACACTGATATGCATGCTAAAGGAAATTTGTTAAACATAAATAACATCATGATACCAAAAGGATACTATAGAGGAAGCAGAAAAATATTCAAACCAAGGAAGCATGCCCCCAAGCTGAAGACCTGCAAAACAAACACATCAGATAAGAAAAATCTACACACGACAACAATGTTAGAACATAAAAACACACCCGCATAGGAAGACAACAAACTAAAGGATTTGAGTCAATAAAGTAAAAGAGACCTTGATGTAAAAAGTTGTCTCAATACTATGCATCGTCCCCAAATTAAGAAATCACACATAGAAGAATTCTTAAATGGAGAGAAGAATGTAAGGGTCAATTGCTTCAAGAGAAGAATGCACCAAAAATTCAGGGAAGCAACCAATGTAAAAGAGAGAAAGAGCATATACTTAGGATGGAGAAGATGCAAATCTTTGATTTGATATATACAATTTGAGAAGAGAAGAGAGAAGAGAATTTAAGAGAGAGAAAGGAATGAAAATTCCAAGAGAAATGGCTCCACAGGTCCTCAGACCCAAGGAGAGTTGAACAAATGCGCCACAGATCCACAGACCTATGGAAGGTGAACAAAAGACTCTGTAGGTACTCTCTCCTACAGAGTTGAAAAAAGTGCATCGAAGGTCCACATAGTAACGACGAATAGATCCCGCAGGATGCAAGCGCTTCACAAGCCCTTAGACCTGCAAAGAAGGCCCATTCCCCCAAGTACTCTCTCACAAAGGAATCTCAATTTAAGGGGACTCCATAGAGTTAGATTGGGTCCTCACAGGCATTTAGTCCTGCAAGGCTAATTGAAAAGCAGCTTCACAAGCACACCTACAAAGCAACATGTTAATCTGTAGACTAAACATGTTAGGCAAGCTTGATGCAAAGGAGCTCTACAGGTTCTCGGTCCTATAGAGAAAGACTAATTAGAAGAACCTATGGCTACTCCAAGTTGTGTTACAAGATAATCACATAAAAGGTAAGTCTAGTCAGGCTGTCCCCAAGCTAGACACCAATGAATTCATTCAACGGAAGAGCTTTCAAAGGGGGTCCCTCGAGAACCCTTCCAGACAATGACTCAGGCCTAGTTGAGGGGATGCTCCAATTGAAAGATAGAGAGAAGAGAGGGGGTCCTTAAGAAGGGTACACATCTCCAGAATAAGTTATCACTACCCCTAGCACACAGGGGAGGAGAACCATGCACGATACAGGATAGAGGTAGACCTCGATATCACTTGTCATTTTAAGAAGAGGTAGGTGCATCAACAAATAAATGGGTGATGAAACCAACATCAAGAAGTTGTATTTTATCCTTCAAGGCCTTACAATCACTAGTGGAATGGTCATGCACTCGATGGTATGCACATAAAGAATGTTTTTATTTATCATGCTTATGAAATTTCTTACGCATAGGAGAAGGAAGAGTAATCAAGCGGGCTTTAAGAAGCCTCAACAAAATATGTTCTTTCTTAGATAAAGAATTTAAGGAACTTAGGAAGCAACCCTTTCTCTTGTGGGGAAAGACTCAATTGCTTACAAGAAGAAGACATGAAGATAGCAGATAATGGCAAATGAGTCATTCTGCTAGAATGAGGTTGAACAAAAACCGCGTCCACATTCAATTGCGGATTCTATTTAGATCATTCATTCAAGTAACAAAGCCCCAAATTACACTTACGAGGTGCACATTCTATAGGGACTTGGATGCCTTGTTCATTATTCCCACAATCTTTACGCCCATAGCCATATTTAGAGACAAGCTTAAAGCCAAGTCCATAAAATATTTGAAAATCTTGAGAAGGAGGAGGATCTTCATAAAGAGCATTATTCCAACAATAGGGACCATGCTCCTCTATGGGATCACCATCAGCCTTATTGACATGACTGCCAACATTAATCTCTTTAATAGAAGTGTGATCATCTTTCTAGGAAAGAGGAGGATCAACATTAAGGACATTACAACTATTGCTCACATTATCCCGTGATACAAAAGAATAATCATCTCTGATAGCGGGTTTGGATGATGTTATAGAAAGACTTAAGTGGATTGGGTCGAATTTATGTTCTCCAATGAAGGATTCTATAAAGTCTAGAGAACCCCAATCATCACCAAGACATGCATTCTCTTGAGAAGAAGGAGTAAACTTATGATTTCTTGCTTTAGAAGGATCTTCTTTAGGGACATCTATCTCAAGAGTATCCTTTGTAGTAGGTAAGTCGTTGGAGTAAACATCGATGTATTAGAAGACACTGAAGGAATAAGAGTAGGCACAACCGAAACTTGGCCGACAACTACCATATCACATAAGTGCATAGCCTTAGGGTCAACCCTGATTGTGACTACTCGATTATTGCAAGTGAACTTAATAGATTTATGCAAGGTAGACGGGACTGCACCCATAGCATGAATCCATGATCTACCAAGAAGAAGGTTAAATGGTAATTTTTCTGACATGACATATACAAGGGTGGGTATGGTAACAGGTCCCAACCTCAAAGGTAAGACTATCATGCCTAGGGCTCGTCGACCAACATTATCGAACACACGAATAACAACAAAAGAAGCATTAATAGAAGATGAATCAACATTAATCTTAGGCAATAGATCAATGCTACATATATTGAGCGATGAACCAAAATCAATGTGAGTACGTCTAATACCGATATCATTAATGTTAACTATGATTATTAGAGGGTCTGCTTGCTTCTGTACATTCGGGGGTGAAAGTTCTTGTGGATAGAATGTAATATTTGGTGAATCCACACAAATATGAGCTATCAACACATTAACATCCATCGGCTTAGCAGAGGCAGGAAAGAGGATCTTTCACAAGGCTTCCTGGAGCATACCTTGATAAACAAGAGCAGACTAAAGCAAGTCCCAGAGTGAGATCTTAGCGGGAGTAATGTGAAGTTGCTCGATAAGATCATAATCACTGGATGCTTTAGTTGTAGGTTTAGGAGCTTGAAGAAGGCTTGGTTGTTTATTCATTCTATTCTCATAAGTATGGGCTACTGCTTTGTAAGAGGGAGCCATAGAAAGATCAAGAGAATCACTATCAAATGGGACACTGTCAATAAAACAAATCCTTTTAGGAGAAGGACTAGCTGGGGTTAGATAAATAACATGTCTCTTAGGCCTTTGAGGGGCAATAGAGACAGATTATATATATAGACTTATCACAACTAGTAGAATAATTATTTGAAGAAATATTCTCAACATCAATTTAGGGAGGATCAAATGTGGAAGGAGATTCATCATTCGCTAATGCATCATCTCTAGAGGAGAGTGCATTGGAATAGAAAAGAGATTCATCATTCACTATTGCATCATCTCTAGAAGGTAGTGCATTGGAATGAAGAGAAGGTGGAGTAATATTAAGAAAAGTATCAATGATTTCATCTTCTTGCAACAAAATATCCTTTGACGCAAGAGGAATTTAATGAGAAGGATCAAATATATTGAGTGACATGGGTAAAGCCAAGTCACCATCACATGCATGAAATGAAACATCATTAACACTTTCAATAGAATGAGATATTGAATTGATAAAAGAAGATATTAAATTCATTTTGAAAATAGTAAACTAAATATAATAAACAATGAATAAACAAGTTGGCTAATCTGGAGCAATCTAGGGGTGATAAAACTAAGAAAAACCAAAAATTCAGATTTTTTGATTTTTAAAATATTTTCTAGGTTCTAGTAATTTGCATTTTCGAAGGTCTTCAGAGCAGAATTTGGGTTCGAAAATTGTAGCGTCAGTCCCTAAAATTTGATTGCCAAAGGCACATTAGTTTAGGGATTGAATTATTCCTCTTGGAGACCTTTCCAACGGTGCAAACGATTCTGAATTCCGAGCACCGAGTCAAAAGTTATGACCCCACCAAGTTGGGATAAGTAAATTCTTAGTTTTTTGAAAAATACTATGTTCATGTCGGGTTCACCAAAATGTAGAGAAGGAGTATTCACTACTCATGAGTCTCTTTATTCTCAAGAGATTCCTAAGGGGCGAACTACCCTAAACTACCTTAGGGAACAAAGCGAGAGTTCTAGAATAAAAAAAATAGGTCATATAGATTTTCTGGATGAATTGACGAGGTCTCGGCCAAAGGACGACAACATGGAATAAGGACGACAACGCGACGCATTGGCATCCTAGAGGCATGTTGGCATCTCGTACGAACCAGAAACTGAGTTTGTCACATAAAATGACAAAGCGACTACTTATACTTTGACTGTTAAGAAATCTTGGAACGTTCAAGAAAGTAACAAAATATAACAGTATTGAAATAAAGTGAAGTAAATGATAAAACCAAAGAAGATAAGATATAGAAACTTCTCACAACAACCCAAGTAATGAAGCCTCCAACACATGAATATCTTCAATACCTGCATGCGTAAGATGTGGAGAAAATGTTGGGGTTGTATAGGGGTTTGCCTTAGTCAAACCTCCATTTTGGTGTTCCCACCTCCACGGACAACCAAATAGATAGAGAGAGTGAAAAAAGTAAGCAAATAGGGCGTGATAAAAGCAATCCTCGCTTAAGGAGGAGAACCTGTATCACGAAGTAGAGATGCAATCGATAGGGGGTGTGACAAATCCCAAAATGCTCAAAGGTGCAAGGCACAAGGTAGATATCACATGCAAGGCTTAGGAAGCCAAGGAGGGAAACAAAGAGAGCTGCAAAACCTAAGAGTGCTATAGAGGGTGCTGTGAGAATGCAAGAGTGTTGTTGTAGTGGGTTGTAAGAGCTTGAGGTTGTTGTAACAAACAAAGGATCTGTGCAAGCAAGAGCAATATGGGAGAATGCTTTAGAGAGAATCCAAGAAAGAGAAGAAGCTAGAAGACCAAATGGATTGAAAATATTGCTTTTAAAGAGGGAAAAGAAGCTTCACGAGCCATTACAAGTCATCCCAAGCCGTTACCACTAACAAAATTAGTTGATAAGCGGCAAACATGCTCGAAAACGACCGTTTGAACATTGAAATGCCATAGGATGCTACTGCGACGTGCGGACGTTTGCGCAACGCGCTAGTGTCCAAACACATCATGCTACAAAACAACGAGAGCAGGAAAATCACCAGGTTTGATGCAAAGTTGATGTGCGAAGGTGGTTGCTGAAAAAGGGTCTTGAACATCCTAAGAAGGGAAAAAGGCTGATGCAAGGGCTAAAATTTGCCTACACAAATGCTAGGGGAGTGAACACTAAAGCGGATGCAAAGATGTATGTGAAATTGCAAGGGGTACAATTTTGTGACATTACAATTAGTAACCTATGATCCTAAAATTTCTAACATGGTATTAGAGTAGGTTCGAAGAAAATGTTGATCTTTCTTTAAATATAATATTTGAGAGGTCTTTTATGCTAATCATGTTTACAAATGATAAGATTGCTTAATGCATTTAGTGCACACAACAAAGAAGAAAGAAGAATATTTTTCAAGAATTTGAAAGTTATTTTTTATGGTGCCAAGTGTAAAATTAAAGCAAAGATATTTCAAAATCATCTAGAAGTCAAATATGGCTTACTTATTCTCCACTCAACGTTGTGCAATATCAAAGTGTGAAGCAATCTATAGTTTGAGTTCATGCCTTCCTACTGGTAATCAAATAGCATAGGATAGTGATTGCCAACTATTTGAACATTAGATCATGTATGATATTTAGTTTTGAATATTATATTTTATATTCTATTAATCCATAATTTATTTCATTATGACTGAATTTTTTATATATTTCTTTTCATAGATCAAATCCTTTCTAAAACTCAAAAGGCTTGTCTTTTAATGTAAAGAATATAATCATAAATCATGACCTTTTTCACCCATCTTATTCAGATTATTTTCCCTTACATGAAACCACACACCTCTAATCACATTTGCATGTTCACATCAGAATCTGCTATCGCCACTATATAGTGAGCTCTTTGTAATGCAATGTGAATCTCTTTTAAATTGAAATTGATGGCTTCCTATTGGGTACATGCCATGACACCTTACAGACTTTTGAACTTGAAAGTTGCTTCCATACTTGCTAGCGCATGCTTTATAGAATTAACTGCATCTCTTGACCTTGAAAGTATCTTGTGTTGATGTTTACACATGCTAAACAAAATTTTACCTCAAAGAAAATAGTAAAGCAATGTACGAAACAATCTCAATCAAAATAATTGGTAAAACTATCAATTAGAAACTGTCTCTTGTTATCCCTATCCCAATGATTTGAGAGATAGGATCTCTTGTCTACCCATAAAGAAACATTCTGACTGGCTCTAGGAAAATTCATCACCAGCAATTCACCAAAGGAAAATTCACCGTCAGCAATGTTGGGATGTGAAGTCCTGGGAAAACAAATTTTTGTTCCAATGTAACTAATATTAGGTGCTGCTCCATGATACTTGCCTGGAAATACGTCAGCATAAACTATCTAATATTGGTTTTCTCCTATCAATCATATGTAAACAAAATCAGTTCCAATGTAAACATTTTCTGGTGATGTTTTGTTGTGCAAGTTTGTTATGCAAGGCTGGAAATATGTCCAAAATAAACTTAGCATATGGTTGCAAAGTCCATTATATATTGGACTGCTTGTATTGCAAAATTGGAGTGTTGTGATTAATAAAAAGATTTTCTCCTGCTTTCGTGTGGATGTAGGCACATTGCCAAACCATGTTAAATACTTTGTTTTATTTCATTTTATTTTTGCTGCTATGTTTCTAATTTCTTGCATAATAATTATATGAAGTATTGCTTATGTTAGTTGCAAATTTTAACAACTGGTATCAAAGCACAGGAAGCACAGAGAAGAAAGTTGAAGACTGAGTGGCAGTAGGTGTTGGCAATAATCATTCAGTAGAGGCAATTGAGGAGCCTGTAAATATTGGAGCCTGAGTTTAAAAGTCAAGCTACCAAAGAGAAATTTGGATTGGAGTCAAAGGAGAAACAATTGAAGAAAGCATGGATTGTAAAATTTTTTTTGTGTGTATTGCAAATCTGAATTTAAGTATTTAATTGCAATCATTATAATTTTAATTTGATCTATTTATTGAAATGGAGGAGACAGACAAATGGAGAATTGAAAAATTCTCAGGCCAAAACTTCGAAATGTGGAAATTGCAACTCAAAGCTCTTCTCATTTAGAAGGACCTTTCAATTACTTTGGAAGGAAAAACTAAAAAGCCAACCAACATGAAGGATGAAGATTGGGATAAAATGGATCAGAAGGCTGTAGCTACAATTATTCTTTCATTATCTAGTAATTTTTTGTTCAATGTTTCAACACAAACGACAGCACAAGGACTTTGGGATCGTCTATCAGAGTTGTATGAGAGACCCTCTGCATCGAACAAAGTATTTTTAATGAAGAAATTGTATAATTTAAAAATGCAAGAAGGTGGTTCTGTCACAAATCATTTAAATGAGTTTAATACTTTGGTTAGTCAGTTGTCTTTAGTAAATTTTACAGTAGAGGATGAGATAAAGGCCATCTTGTTATTGTGTTCATTGCCTGATAGTTGGGAAGGAGTTGTTATGGCTGTTAGTAACTTCGCAGCTAGCCCAAAGGGCGTGCTAAAATTTGATGATGTTGTAGGAGTTCTTCTCAGTGAGGATATGAGAAGAAAAAATCAAAGTAATTCATCAGGTGTTGCTTTAGTAGCTGGCAACAGAGGAAGAACACAACAACGAGGCAATGATAACCAAAGGAAAAGATCAAAATCTACTAAGAGATCCCAATCAAGAGGCAGAAAAGGTGTTTGTTGGCATTGTGGCAAAGAGGGCCACATGAAGAGAAATTAATGGACCCTCCAAAACAAAAAGAAGGCTGAAAATCAATCTAAAGATAATGAGGTAAATACAACTTCTGAAGAAGATGTTGATGCTCTTATTTTATCTTCAAGTGATGTTGTTGCAGATGTTTGGATACTTGACTCGGGAGCATCGTTTCATGCAACATTTTCAAGAGATTGTTTTAGAAATTACCAAGTTGGTAATTTTGGTAAGGTTTATCTCGGTGATGATGAACCTTGCAGTGTCATTGGAAAAGGAGATGTTCTATTGAAGATGAAGAATGGTAACAATTGGTTGTTGAAAGATGTTAGACATGTTTCTCAACTCAGAAGGAACCTAATTTCTACTGGACAATTAGATGCTCTTGGCTATAATGTTACGTTTGGAGCAGGAGCATGGAAGGTAACAAAAGGAGCATTGGTCATAGCGAGAGGAAGCAAATTTGGTACATTCTATGTACTAGAGGTTCAGATTGAAGTGGGAGCTACACTGGCAGTAGCAAATAGCACAACAGAGCTTTAGCATAAAAGGCTTAGACACATGAGCCAAAAGGGACTTGAGATTTTGAAGAACCAACTTCCTGGTTTGAAAGAAGTGGATATGGAGTTATGTGAACATTGCATCTATGACAAGCAGAAGAGGACAAGATTCTCTAAAAAGGAACACAAGATGAAGACACGACCATTGGAGCTAGTGCATTCGGATGTCTTCGGCCCCACAGAGGTAGCATCTATTGGAGGTTCTATTTATTTTGTTACTTTTTTGGATGATTGCACTAGGAAGGTTTGGGTTTATATGATGAAAAAGAAGTCTTAAGTTTTTGGTATATTTAAAACCTTCAAAGCACTTGTTGAAAACTAAACTGGTTATAAGATTAAAATTTTTAAAACTGACAATAGAGGTGAGTATTGTTCGAAAGAATTTGATCAATACTGTGCAGAGAATGGTATTCAGAGAATCAAGATTGTTCCTCTTACACCACAAGAGAACGATGCTGCAGAAAGGTTAAATAGAACCATTATGGAACGAGCACGAAGCATGCTCTCAAATGCAGGACTAGGAAAAGAGTTATGGGAAGAAGCAGTAAACACATCAATGTACCTGATTAACAGAGCTCCATCCACTCGGCTTGAATTTGGAATTCTAGAAGAAAAATGGTTAGGTAAGAAAATTTCTTATGATCATTTGCGTGTGTTTGGATGTGAAGCTTTTGTTCATATTCCAAAAGAGAAACGAACTAAGCTTGACATGAAATCTAAAAGGTGTATCTTTATTGGATATGGAGAAAAAATATATGGTTATAGGTTGTGGGATCCAGTTACTAAGTGTGTTACACGAAGTAGAGATGTGATATTTAATGAAAAAGTAATGCCAGGTTTACAAGAAGTCAAATCACCTAAGGAGTATATTCCATTAGAAAATATCATGAATGGTAGTGATACGTTTAAACAAAAGGTAACTGTAAACCAACCACAACCACCAGTGCAGGTTCAAACACATGACCAACCACAAGATTTCCAAGATAATGGAGAATGTGTTAGTCCAAATGGTAATGCACAAGAGTTGATTCCTCCAGTTAGGAGGTCCACTAGAGAGCATAGGCCTTCAACCAGGTATAAAGATTTTATTCAATATTTATTACGTTCTGATGAATCTGAACCTACTTCGTTTAAAAAAGCATGTGTAGATAAAGATAGCAATAAATGGATGGAAGCCATGAGAGATGAGATGGAATCTCTTAAGGGAAATCACACATGGGATCTAGTAACACTTCCACCCAATCGGAAAGCATTACAAAATAAGTGGGTGTATAGAGTGAAGGAAGAAGCGGATGGAAAGAAGAGATTTAAAGCCAGGTTGGTGGTCAAGGGATATGCTCAACAAAAGGGCATTGATTTTAATGAGATATTTTCACCAGTTGTGAAAATGACCTCTATTAGAGTGGTGTTGGGTTTAGTAGTTGTTCATGATCTAGAGTTGGGACAACAAAGTTTAAGACAACTTTTCTTCATGGTGACTTAGAAGAAGAGTTGTACATGAAGCAGCCATAAGGTTTTGAGGAAAAAGGTAAAGAAGCACTAGTTTGCAAACTAAATTGCAGTTTATATGGGTTGAAACAAGCTCCTAGACAATGGTATCTGAAATTTTATTCTTTCATGTCTGAGCAGAAATTTTCTAGATGTGAATTTGACCATTGTGTCTACTTTAAGTTCTTTGATAATGGTGAATTTGTATTGATATTGGTGTATGTTGATGATATGCTAGTTGCAGGATCTAGCATGGTTGTTGTTAATAGGTCGAAACAACAATTAGCTAAGAAATTTTCAATGAAGGATTTGGGAGCTGCAAAGCAAATCCTTGGAATGAGAATTACCAGAGACAGGAAGAAAATGGAACTTATCTTGTCATAGGAGAAATACATTGAAAAATTACTAGAAAGGTTTAGCATGAAGGATGCCAAGGCTGTAAGCACACCCCTAGTAGAGCATTTCAAATTATCTTTTGAGATGTGTCCCAAGACACTTAGAGAAAAATAATACATGGCAACAGTGCCATATTCCTCTACAGTTGGGAGTTTAATGTATGCTATGGTTTGTACAAGAGCAGATATTTCCCAAGCAGTGTGAGTGGTTAGTAGATACATGAGTAATCCAGGAAAAGTTCATTGGCAAGTAGTGAAATGGATTTTGAGATATCTTAAAGGCACTTCAAACCATGTTTTGAGGTTTGGAGGTGAAGATGCACAATTGCATGGATATGTTGATTCAGACATGGTTGGAGATTTAGATCGAAGATGATCTACAACAGGGTATGTGTTCACATTGGCAGGAGCAACAGTTGGCTGGATTTCCAGATTGCAGAAAGTAGTGGCTCTTTCAACTACTCAAGCAGAGTATATTGCAATGACAGAAGGAGCAAAGGAGATGTTGTGGTTGTAGAGGTTACTATTTGAATTGGGTAATAGACAAAAGGAATTCGTATTGTATAGTGATATTAAAAGTTCCATTCACTTGGCCAAAAATGCAGCATTTCATTCACGAACGAAGCACATAAAGCTTCAATATCACTATATTTGAAGTGTTCTTGAGGAGGGTAAGCTCAAGTTGGAAAAGACACATACGAATTTGAATCCTGCAGATGCATTTACAAAAGTTATTTCAAAAGAGAAGCTAGAGTTCTGTAGAGCTTCTCTTGGATTGGTAAGCCTATGATGATAGGCCTTGGAAAGCAAGAGATTTCTTGGAGCATGATTGTTCACAGCATTGTTTAGAATTCAAGTGGGAGATTGTTGGGATGTGAAGTCTTGGGAAAACAAATTTCTGTTCTAATGTAACTAAAATTAGGTGCTGCTCCATGATACTTGTCTGGAAATACGTCAACATAAACTATCTAATATTGGCTTTCTCCTATCAATCAAATGTAAACAAAATCAGTTCCAACGTAAACATTTTCTAGTGATGTTTCGTTGTGCAAGTTTGTTATGCAAGGCTGGAAATATGTCCAAAATAAACTTAGCATATATGGTTGCAAAGTCCATTATATATTGGACTGCTTGTATTGCAAAATTGGAGTGTTGTGATTAATAAAAAGATTTTCTCCTGCTTTCGTGTGGATGTAGGCACATTGCCAAACCACGTTAAATACTTTGTTTTATTTCATTTTATTTTTGTTGCTATGTTTCTAATTTCTTGCATAATAATTATATAAGTATTGTTTATGTTAGTTGCAAATTTTAACAAGCAATTCATCACCATGGAAAATTCACTGACGAAAAATTCACAGCCAAGTAAAATTCACCGCTAACAATTCATCGCTAACAATTCACCAAGTTTTTGAAATATATATTAAAAAATATTGGTGAATTTTACTTGACGATTAATTTTTCGTCCGTGAATTTTCCATGACAGTAAATTACTGGTTGTGAATTTTCCTTCATGAATTGTTGATGATGAATTTATCGAATTCCATTCTGATTATGCTACGTACATGCCCATACAATGGATTCCAAGATTGGCAACTCTCCTTAGACACAATGTTCCTTTTTTTTTAATGTTCCTTCTGTCTGAATAAATTATCCAAGATTCCAAAGTGAGCCATGCAAAGAATCCTAGATAGATGTTTCTTGGAAGTCGTCTATTGCCATTAGAATTGGCAGAATTACTTAATAGACTTGAAACTCTATGTTACTTCAAATTCAACAACTTAGACTGACAGTTCAAGCTTAAATCTAGTTATGTAGTGAATGTAGACACAAACACTTGGAGTTAATATTGAGGTTGTTTGCGAGATGGCAAATAAGTTTAAATTTATGCCATTGTAATGGGCATTAACATAATTGCAAGGGGTGTTAAACCGCTTTAGTAACCTTAGACTGAAGCTGCCTTTTGTTGTTTGGACAATAGGTGTTGAGGTTCCTCGTCGATTTTTTTTTGGATTTTTTAGTTTCAATTTTAAATTTTCTTGTTAAGAAATGATAGACATGCTGGCAATAAAAATTTTACTGTAAATTTGGATGGAAACAACCCAAACATTTATAAGTGTGGGTCTTCAATTCTCCTAGCCTCCTAGGTATGTGAAGTAAAAGTTTATCATAATGAATTAGTAGATCTAATAAAAGATGTTTTCATGAATTTTTTTTTCCTTGGTACTTAAGAAGCTTCAACAATATGGAAATCCATGTGTTTATAAGTTCCATAAATTATGTAGGAGTTTTTAGAGGAGGTCAATTTCCTTTTCTATTTTGCTGCTATACTAAAATAATGTAAGAAATGCATTAATCTAATAAGCAGTCTATCCTATACTAACAATGGCAAAGGAAAATAAATAGGGTTTGGATGAGATGGGGATAGAGGGAAAAAAATAGAGTGATATGTCAAAAAGGGTGATTAGTTAGCTCTCTTACACACTCAATCAATTTTCATCCAATCAATCCTCATCCATGAACACAAATGTTTATGGTGGAGTAGTCATAACTTTATAAAAACTTACCTATAAAAAGAATGATACTAACTAGCATCTATGGCATGTAGGAATTCAAATATATGTAAATATTCACTTCTATTTGGAGACATAAGTAGACAAACATAAACATATTCATGAAATCGAACTAGATACACTCTTCAAGACAAGTTATGACAAATAAAAGCTAAAAGAAACACAATTTTCTTTAATCAAAAATCAAAAGTTTTTTACATTCAGACTATAAGCTCATATTTATAGAAGTCTGAGGAATATTTATACAATTGCAACCAAGGGAACTTGAGTGAATATACAAAGAATTAAAATAGAGGAAATGGCATATTTGATGTATGATTTTCATTGCATGAAATGCCTCATCATCTTAGGGACTTGGAGTTGAGTGCTTACCTAATATTGATGGTAAATTCTTACAAACTTTCCTCCAAACATGTGGGAGATCCTCTAAATGACTAATAGTTACTCAAGTTAGCTTCTAGTTCATCATTGTCTATGGCCTAGTTTGCAATAGTTCATTGAAAGGTTGATCTCCTTGTAGTAATGGTTTAAGATGATTTTGTTGAAAAACTCCAATTTGAATCACTTTTTTTGCAAAATGTTGGCAAGCTTCCAATTTTGATACTTTCTTTTTGATAATATATTGATTATGATGATGGAGTCTCCCTCCAAGACTATCTTCCACAAGCCTAGTGTGATTTCCATTTAGATGGCTAGGGTCACTGCCATTGCTTTAGCCTTGTTGTTTATGCCATCTCGTAGTTTTCTAGCCATTGCAACTATGAAGTTACCATTGTGGTCGATAATAAAGCATTCAACTCTAGATTTATGCACTTTTCCTTTAAACATTTATGCACTTTTCCTTTAAAGAAATTTTATTTCATTCACAACTGAGCTTTGCCTTATGTGTTACAAATAGTTTGTGCTAGAAACAAACTATTGCCTTCTCACTTCTACCATTTTCTAATATTTCTTGACCACAACTCAAAATGGTTTTTCATTCTTTGGACGAGGAAGATTTAGTTGATAAATTAGAAACATTGCTTTTTTGTTTTGATAGTTGGGTCTATTCACAATATCAACGACCTTCCTAATTATAGAATCCCTAGAGGTCAATGAAGAGGAATTCATTAGAGAAAATAAATTGTCAGTTATAAAAATTAGTAGGATTCGAACATGAATTGTATTAGAAAATTACACCAAGTTAAAATGTATTGTTTAAGATATAATCAGATTTGTTGAGCTAAACTTTTAAATTTTCCATTAAATTTAGATACAATTTTTTATTTTTACTTATTTAAGAGTTATGTTTTTTACTTGATAGTTATTTTATTTTATTTTAAATTATTTTTTAAAATATTTATTTTATTTATATTGTTTTGTTTATTTTTATTTAAAAAATTATTTTATTTATTTAAATTTTATTTTATAATTGTTTTATTTATTTAATATTATTTAAATAAAATAATATAAAAAATATTTCTAAAATTAACTACGTGTATTTTTAGTAATCATTTAAAATAATTATTAAGTAAATGAAATAAAAAATATTATTATAATACTATACCATCATATAATATAATACATATCCAATACAGAATTAAAAAGCAATAATAGCCCCTTCTTACAAATGAATTTATATACAAATCAATTTTTTTTTTGTTTCGTAAAACTACACAATAATTTTCATCCAGTCAACAAAAGCTCCACGACTTTAATAGAGCTGCTATACACTATTTTAGTGTACAATAAAACATCATATTAGATTCCACAGATGTTCTTGTTTCTTTGCTCAAGTTGTGGGAAGAGCAAGCAATACATGGGATGCCTTGGGCATTGCACAACATAGAGCATTAGCAGTGATTTGTTCCATCTCAGATTTGCTCACCCCGTCAAGCGATTCATTGTTGTATATCTCCCACCAATTATTAACCAACCTTTTTATAGCTTCCCGCTCCATGTTTTCCTCCTTACCAATGAACCTCCATGGTTTTGAGCGCTGCACACATCCAACAATTTTTAATTTAAATTAATTATCTATTGGCAGATAGGGGTGTAGGCACACAGTCACTGCTATTACAGGGTGATAAAATGGACAAAATAGAAAATAGAAAAACTGCACAAAGACAACACTGATGAAACTATGACACACAAAAATTTCAAAATTTCATATATTCCTTGTTTGTTTCAAAGTACAAAAACTATAGAGTATATTCTCTATTTTACACTGCAAAATAAAACTTAAACTATTTGTCAAGACATATGTCCAATACAAAGGGTGCTACCCTCACACCTCAAAAATTGTAACCGGCTACAATACTATAGCTGATGTTGTCACTGCGCAGCATCTGATAAACATTCTTTTATTGCACTGTTGTCTCCTTACTTTTTGCTAAACATTCCTCTTGCTGTTGTTGCAGGCTTTTTCTTCTCAATACAAAAACTAGCTAACTAAAAACCAACGAATACATTCCTACATTTTGTCTTGTTTGAAAATGCTCATGAAAATGAGCACTCAGATTCAAAATTCAAATTCAAAAACCTCATTTAATGCTGGTAGGTAACAAGTTGTTTCAAGCTAAAAAATGAGCGCTTAGTATTTGAATTCAAACTTACCTACAACAATTAATTTTTGCAGGTTTACGTTGCTGCAAGTTATTAAATATTCCAACACTCCCCATTAATCTGCAAGTTAGCTGCTAATCTGCAACTTCCTTTCGGAGCTAATCTCCGAAGATGTCCACAATGCAAAGCCTATCTCTTAGGCATTCAAAACTGTCCTTTGGCAATGCCTTGGTGAATATATTAGTGAGCTATTGCTTGGATTTGTAATATTATAATTCTATCTCACCTTGTTCTACCTATTCCCTTATGAAGTGATATCGGATCTCAATATGTGTGCTTCGTCCATGAAAGAATGGATTCTTTGTCAAGACTATGGAAGAAAGATTGTCACAATGTATGACTATATTGTCTTGTTGTTGTTGTTGTTATAAATCAACAAGGATTCTTCTCAACCAAATAGCCTGACATGCTGCTGTGTTTGCTACTATGTACTCAGCTTCTACTGTCCTGAGAGAGACAATGGGCTGCTACTTGGACGCCCATGAGATTGCACCCAATCCCATGTTGAAGATATACCCAGATGTGCTCTTTCTATCATATATATTTCTTGCCCAATCACTATCTGTAAAACCATCCAACTTAAATTCATAGATTCACCATACATGATGCCATAACATGTTGTTCCATTGACATACCTCAAAATCCTCTTTCTTGCTTGCCAATGTGTGTCCTTAAGTTTCTCCATGAACCTAGATATCAATCTTATTGCATACATCAAATTAGGCCTAGTTGATGTCAAGTACATCAAACTTCCAACCATGCTCTTGTAGAGGGTTGGGTTCACATCTTTGTCGCTATCCTCTTTCTGCAGTTTTAGATTTTTTGTTGTTGGTGTGGGGGCAAGTTTGTTGTTATGCATTTTAAACCTTCTTAAAATTTGTTTGGCATAATTAAGTTGTGAAATGAAAATGCCATGGTATGTTTGTTGAACTTCTATCCCCAAAAAATACTTCAACAAACCTAGATCCGTCATCTCAAATTTATTTTCCATCACCTCTTTGAAATCAACAATTTTGCTATCACTGTTACCAATAAAAATCAGATCATCTACATACAAAACAAAAATTAAAATATCACCTTTAGCTGCTTTGATGTAGAATGTGGACTCATTGCTGCTTTTGCTAAAGCCATTGCTCAACAAATAGGAGTCTATTATCTTGTACCACATCTGAGGTTCTTGTTTCAGCCCATAAAGAGCTTTTTGAAGCCTATATACTTTGACCTCTTTGCTTGGGACTTCATAGCCAAGCGACTGCTCCACATAAACTTCCTCCTTCAACACTTCGTTCAAGAAGGCTGACTGTACATCCATCTGAAACACCTTCCACTGATGTTGTGCTACAATTACTATGACTTTCTACACCGTTTCTAGCCTTGCAACTGGTGCATATGTCTCATCATATTCTATTCCAGGTTGCTGTTTGTACCCTTTCACAACTAGCCTTTCTTTGTGTCTTTCAATTTTGCCTTCGACGGTTCACTTGGTCTTATAGACCCACTTCACTCCAATGAATTGTTTATCCTTGGATAAATCGATCAACTCCCATGTTTGGTTCCTCTCTATAGCATCCAACTCTTCATCCATGGCCTTACACCACTTCTCTTCTTTCACTACTTCCTCAAAATATGTTGGATCACTATAAGAGAATAATGCAAAATCCAAGTTTTCATCAAAATCAACATGCCTTATGCTATCATAAATCTCCCTCACACTTTTTGTCTTTTGTGGCATCAATGATATGAGTGTAGGGTATGAATTAGCTTCTGATCTGTTGCTACTTTGACCTCTGGTGCTACTGTACTGCTAATTATCGGAGTTGTTGCTTTGCTGTACTCTAAAGCTACTACTCTATTATCTCTGTTCAAATATGTTGTTCTCCTAAACACCTACAAAGCTACTATTCTATTGCACATCTTCAGAGCTACTGTTTCCCAAAGCTCTACGATAGTTTCTCCCTAAGCTGCTGCTCTCTTGAGCTCCCCCTATGTTGCTATCTTCCAGAGCTTCTTCATCTTCGAGGAGTATTGTGACTGAAATACCTATGATGTCATCCACCATTCCATCCCATTCTTCATTCTCAATAAACACAATATCTCTACTGATCACTACCTTCTTGGTGATGGGATTGTACAAATTGTAGGCTTTTGACTCTTCACTATAGCCTATGAAAATGCATTTTTCACCCTTATCATTAAATTTTTGCCTTTTCTCTTTTGGCACAAATGCATATGCCACACACCCAAAGATTCTTAGGTGCTCAACACTCCATTTGCTGTTTGTCCACGCCTCTTGTGGAATCCTATCATGGGCAACCTTTGTGGGGGCACCTATTCAATATATAAACTATTGTTGCTATAGCTTCACCACAAAAAATGTGTGATAACCCTTTTGATTTTAGCATACTTGCTGCCATATCTTGAATGGTCCTATTTTTCCTCTTGACTACTCCATTTTTCTGTGGGGTATACCTAGTTGTGAATTGTTTGTGAATGCCCTCATTCCTACAAAAAATTAGAAATTCTTTGGAGATGTACTCTCCCCCTCTATCCGTTCTAAGGGCTTTGATATAGTGACCATTCTCCTTTTCAACTGTTGCCTTACACCATTTAAATTTCTCAAAGGCTTTTAATTTATTTTTCAAAAAATACACCCATATTTTTCTAATGTAGACATCTATGAAGGTCATGAAATATGTGTTTCCACCTAAGGTAGGGGTTTTCATGGGTCCACACAAATCTGAGTGCACTAACTCAAGAGGTGCTCTTGCTCTCCTAGAATACCTGGATTGAAATGGTTACCTATGTTGCTTTCCTAAAATGTAGGCCTCACATTTTCCATCGGGTTCTATAATGGATGGTAAAACCATAACCATTCCTTTCCTAGACAATAAACTTAAACTAGAAAAACTTAAGTTCCCATACCTTAAATGCCAAAGTTTGGATGGGTCTTTGATGACTGTTTTGAAAGTAGATTTTTGTTCAAGTGCTGATTGTTGTGCGACTGCTGTGAGTACCGACAAACAATGTTGTTGCTGTACGTTTGTTGTGTCTATCACAGATACTATGTGCATCCTAAGAGGAAACATTTTGTTTCTAGTCATCTGCACGACTACCATGTAATGACCCCTTTCCGATTAGCCATAATTCTTGCCATGATTTTTTGGAGATATCCCTTATGATGGTCTAGTGTTCATATTGTATTCTTTTTCTTCTTTTCCTGATTAATCATAGGATAAAACATTAATAAATCTATTCATTTTTCTATAAAGAATTGCGATTACCTATAAGACTCAATAATTGCTACAAGCATTATTATTGTATAATCCTACTATAAAATATGTCATATATATATATATATATTATATATATTCATTCATTCCATCGCTCCAATCTATTTGATCCTCATTTGATGAACCTTTTATACAGACTACTCCCAAAATCAGGATGCAATGAATTAGTGGTGTCAAGGAATCACGTTCCCCTGCAAGTCTTTCCTTGACAATACTGGCAGCAACAATAATGAGTTCCATTGATTGTATCCCTCCGTCCAGTGGTTTGCAGTATTCTAATTCCCTTCATTTTTGGTGGTTGTGTGAATACATCGATGGTGTATAAAATCCGGCAGTGGATACATATATGCTCCAGGTATCGGGATTTCTCTAAATACCAATTGCTATGTGTGATCCTAATAAAATGCTACTTCTAAATGTGTGAGATGTTAAATAAGAAACTAATAATGCAAATGGGAAGAAGCAACAAGATAATAGGGCACCTCAATGATTAGCCTAAGAAAATGAACTATATGAAAGCAAGATAAACAAATAGGTTGCTGTTATACCTTCATGTTGTTGTCTCTTCCTTGGTTGGCCCTTTGATGCTTCAAGAATTGTGTGCTCCTTGGATGACAATGGATTTGAATGAATGCAAGATGAATTGATGCAATATGGGTGCTAAAATGGATGAGAGCTTGAATGGCAATTTTGCAAGAGTTTATCTGCAAAAGACTTGATCCCTCTAAAATGAAGGAATTGAAGGGGTATTTATAGGCTAATTGGAATTCTCTAGAGAATTAAACGGTTGGGATTGATCCAACAAAGATCAAGATGAAGGGCTATGGCGAGTTGAGGACTCACAAGCCCTCACATCTTGACATGTGGAATGTGAGATGTCTTAGGGTGGAGTGATGTGGAAATGAGGTGGATCTTGGGGGATGAGAAGATTCCTTGGAGGAATAAAAGTGAATTAAAAATTCACAATGATTGGAAGGATCTAGTGGATAAGAGAGGGTCTCCAAAAAGTTGGAGATTCGTCACATGTGGGTGATGTGACAAGTCCAAGGTTCTAGAAGCCCTTGGCACATGTGAAGTGACAAGTCAAGGCTTCTAGAATCTTGCATGGGGGATGGGGAAGACCTTGAAAAGATAAAAGTGAATTAAAAATTCACATGGGGAAGAGAGGAACCTTGGTTGAATAAATGTGAATTTAAAATTCACATGGGGAAGGGAGTCCATACCAAAAATGGTAAGTGGGAAGGTTGACCAGCAAAGGTAAGCCAAATGTGGCTAATGATTCTGATTAAGGTTGTGCAGACACAGAATTAGGATAATTAATGAAAGATTAGAGGCAAGTGGGAGATTATGGAGGATGTGACACTAAATCAAGATTAAGTGGTGCACATCCTAATCACAGATTAATTAATTTAATCTGGATTAAAAGAGGGTTATGGAGAATGTGTCAAGGAGAGAGAAAAGAGGAATTAAAATTTGGTTTTAATTCAAATGGTTAAATGACTAAATTAAATAATTTGTCATGTTTATTTAATTTAGAGAAGACAAGGGGGTAAGGTAAAGTATTTAATTTATTTAATTACATACTTTAGGAACCTTAGGTAGAAAATGAAATAATGATTAAATAAATTATTTAATCACTATTAATGAAACAAATGAATATAATAGATGATTTTGATCATATGGAAGTGATCAAATTTGGATGTCTACACTATGTATTGCGTCCAACACAACCATACTCCTGCAATCACTATGTAATGTGATATCTTCATATTACGATTATAATATCTTGTGTTGATCCTTCAATGACAATTGGATGAATACTTCAGTCGGCATAAAGGTGACAGAAAGACCCTATTCACTAGACACTCACCCCCTTGGATATTCCACGACAAACACCTCTTAAATATCCACGATCTTTGTAGGGAGTCATGCCCTTTCTAGCCCGTGGGTTCCTTGGACAGTCGTGGCCTTTTATTTGTGTTTGGGGGCCCATGCTTAATCCTCTCTGATTATCAATGCCAATATATCATTGATCTTTAAATCGTTGTTTTGGTATTCATTTACGAATTATTCTCTTTGACATTTGTAGCTTTGGGTTTGTATTATTATTTATAATATTAGTGGGTCATATGATAATTATAATATCAAGATGATTATAATTATAATCGGTGGTAGTCAACATTTACGTTTTAATATTTATAATATTATATAGATATAATAATTATAACTATAACAATATTCAAATTGTATAATATGTTTGTATCCATTAATATCATATTGATTATAATATTTAAGCCGTTAGCACTTGTTCTTTTAATATCGATAACATAATTATAATTATAATATTGTCTCACAACAATTATAATTATAAGGATATCAAAATAATCGTATGGATTACTTATAATTTAAATATGTATTTTGTTATCTTTATTGTCATATTTTCAAGGACATGATAGTCCTCCCCGCCCAAGATTGCTTGTCCTCAAGCAATCATAATTCCAAATATCTTTTTACTTCAATAGTCACAACTCCTTAACTCAAGAAGCGGTTTAGACAACAAAATTTTAATTAATCTTTTAAGCATAAGATGCCATGGAGTAATTTTGTTTTGAATCTAATACATCTGGAATGAAGCTAACACATGGAAGTACTTAATGGCACGTATGTGTGTGCATGCAAGTTGCAAGATATGCACATGAAGCATAAAACATAAATACACACACATATGAAGCATAGTTACAAGACACAAGCATATGGCTAGACATATACACATATGACATAGAGTGCACACTTGAATACATATATAGTCATACACTTATACAAAGCCAGAACCATACCATACACGTGCAACACATTCACATCGATCACACATGCGAAATTCATATCATATATAGAGAAAATATTTCAATCAACAGATAATCACTCATGTTGAATGCATACCATACATGGGGAATTTATCCTACATGAAACAGTCATAAGGTATTCACATGAGATATTGTAAGCCACAATCACATCAGTAGTGAAGCTAGTAACATACAAAGTATAAGAAAACAATTGAAGACATATAAGTCACGTTACGAAGTAATTTCAAGGTTTTTACGAGAGCACTCACTTATAAAGAATTAACCACACACAAAGCTTTCACGAAATAATCATGCTGAAGGCACATCAAATATATAGCAAACACATACTCACAAGAATGATACATATGCTTAGGCATTACAAATAAGGCACACAATACATTCAAGGTATGCAAATACACTAGAAGAAATATACATGTTCAATCAGAAGTATTCACTCAAGAAATACATAAAATAAAATAAAAAATATACACATGCAGTAAACATGCTAAAGTATATTAGGCCTAAAGCAAGTATGTAAGCCATGAGGTACACTCATAAGATATGAATCATACCTTTGAACACATGTAAACAGTAAAGCATAAAAAAATAAAAATAAGCCATGAATAAATACATGGAGCACACATCGACGTGGAACATAGACTTGAATGAAGTATTCATGAAGTATACATTTGAATTCAAAGTCACAAAGTATGCAAATACATGGTCATAGAGTACATACTTGAATACATATACAAGTAATAGAGTATACACACGAATACATTTCGAATTCAAATACAAGTCATAGAGTATGCACTCAAATATCAATACAATTTTATAGAGTATACACTCGAATACAATCATAAGTCATAAAGTACACACTCAAATACAAACACACTTGAATGAAATATACTGTCAGACAATTGGGGAGGGGGATTCGGTGCATCCCATATTGCACCGTGGACCTATCCACCATCCCAAGGTCATCAAGTATCCACATGAGTAGGAAGCATACATGCGAATACACATAATACACAAGTATTCACCTGAACATATGTTACAAAGCATACAAGTAAACCTTTGAATACACTTGAATACACATAAATTATCTCAAGGTATATACTTGAATATCTATAAGGCATACGTAATATTGACTCAACAAGACCTTGCTGAAGTTATTGGTCTTCTCAATCATAGGTATGGTTGAATAGGATGGCTGCATTAGGATGCCCTGAGAGGTGCTCCTTCCAAGCCCAAGAGCAGCTATGCAGGCCCTCTTGGCCCAACAATGGCAGACACGCAGTCATCCATGTGGGTGGACTACTCAGAAGGGCCCCTAGCACCTGCTATCCCTTCTGCATCTCCTATTCCCCATCTCCCACTACGATGGAGAGTTCATCAAGTTGATCTAACCATGCAATAGTTTGGAGGAAGGAATTCCATAGGAGGCCCTTAGAGCACTCCCTTCTCAGCCCAAGATCAGCTAAACAACCCCCTTGGCCCCCAATGGCAGACCGTAATCATCCAATGAGGGTGGTCTACCTTGAAGGGACCCTAGTATCTGCTCAACCTATCGGTTCCATCCCTCAACCAACTACATGATTGTTGATGGTACAACGATTGCATCTAATGATTATCATATTGACAATTTACCCGTAATTACACCATCCTATGGGGATTCATGAATTTATCAAGATATTAAGAGTTCAATGTAAATAATCTGAATGTATATGCAATGGTCCCTTATGCTATTCAATGTTTCTATTGATCAATTATCAAATATTAATAACTCCATTGACATCTTTATCAGTATCAAATCCAATTTATCGATCATTAATATTTACATTCATAACATGTTTAGCAAATAGTATTTTCTAATTATATGTAGGTATTTATGATTGTTGATTTAGGGCTATGAAAGTATGCACCTAATACTTACCACTTCGACCTGCAACAACCCCTTGTTTTCCTAGCCAATGATGCCGCCTTCTTATTCTATGTTACAATAGAATGATAGATCATAATTGATTTAATATTGCCAGGGATGCATATATGTACTTAGCTTTTCTTTTCTAGCCTTCCATGGTTGTTTTATATGGTTACACACCCAATAATTGTGATGGAGTATGTCATCATAAAATCATTAGTTGTCCAATTCAAAATAATATATTAGCAATACTATAGTAGTGATATGCATCCCCCAAAATGATGATAATAAATAATATCAATTAAACAAATATTATTATGTATAAATCATATTAATCAACCACATATAATATATTTATTGGTCATCATATATATTTATCAATCATAATTTAGATATGTTTATTAACCACCAATTGGTATTCAAATTCCCTATTTGTTTGCTACTGTTCCTATTCAAAATCTCACAATTTACATATATCTTAATAACTATGATGAATGTCAACAACAAAGGAGGACATACCTGATCTGCATAAATAAAAAATGTGTTTCTATATGTTATAGAATGCACCTTCTTCTTTGGTCAGTTTGCATACACTATATTCACAGGATGGCAGGAAAGTTGCTCTGATACCACTGTAATGACCCCTTTTCGATTAGCCATAATTCTTGCCATGATTTTTTGGAGATATCCCTTATGATGGTCTAGTGTTCATATTGTATTCTTTTTCTTCTTTTCCTGATTAATCATAGGATAAAACATTAATAAATCTATTCATTTTTCTATCAAAGAATCGCGATTACCTATAAGACTCAATAATTGCTGCAAGCATTATTATTGTATAATCCTATTATAAAATATGTCATATATATATATTCGTTCATTCCATCGCTCCAATCTATTTGATCCTCATTTGATGACCCTTTTATATAGACTACTCCCAAAATCAGGATGCAATGAATTAGTGGTGTCAAGGAATCATGTTCCCCTGCAAGTCTTTCCTTAACAATACTGGTGGCAACAATAATGAGTTCCATTGATTGTATCCCTCCATCCAGTGGTTTGTAGTATTCTGATTCCCTTCATTTTTGGCGGTTGTGTGAATACATCGATGGTGTATAAAATCCGGCAGTGGATACATATATGCTCCAGGTATTGAGATTTCTCTAAATACTAATTGCTATGTATTGCGTCCAACACAACCATACTCCCGCAGTCACTATGCAATGTGATATCTTCATATTATGATTATAATATCTTGTGTTGACCCTTCAATGACAATTGGATGAATACTTCAGTCGGCATAAAGGTGACAGAAAGACCCTATTCGCTAGAGACTCCCCCCCTTGGATATTCCACGACAAACGCCTCTTAAATATCCACGATCTTTGTAGGGAGTCATGCCCTTTCTAGCCCATGGGTTCCTTGGACAGTCATGGCCTTTTATTTGTGTTTGGGGGCCCACGCTTAATCCTCTCCGATTATCGATGCCAATATATCATTGATCTTTAAATCGTTGTTTTGGTATTCATTTACGAATTATTCTCTTTGACATTTGTAGCTTTAGGTTTGTATTATTATTTATAATATTAGTGGGTCATATGATAATTATAATATCAAGATGATTATAATTATAATCGGTGGTAGTCAACATTTACGTTTTAATATTTATAATATTATATAGATATAATAATTATAACTATAACAATATTCAAATTGTATAATATGTTTGTATCCATTAATATCATATTGATTATAATATTTAAGCCATTAGCACTTGTTATTTTAATATTGATAATATAATTATAATTATAATATTGTCTCACAACAATTATAATTATAAGGATATCGAAATAATCGTATGGATTAGTTATAATTTAAATATGTATTTTGTTATCTTTATTGTCATATTTTCGAGGACATGACATACCATCACTCTCTTGCTACCTCCTTTATCAAATATCTTGCATTCCCCATTCTCCATCAAGATTCTATAACCATTTTGGACCATTTGTCCAATGCTCAATAGGTTATATTTTATGCCAGGGGCATAATAGACATCTTGGATATTCTGCTTCTCACCATTCTTGGTTTGGATGTTGACTACACCTTTTCCAATGACGGGAACCTTCTCATCATTTCCCATTTTTATTTCAATTTTTATACTACTATCTATGGAGGCAAAAATGTTTTTGATACCACTCATGTGGTTGCTGCATCTGTTGTCCAAGTACCATACTTCATCATTGTTGCGTTCAACAAGGTTGCAAACAATGAATAAATTGGACTGTTTCTCATTTTCAGCCTTGTTCTCATTTGCTACATTAGCATTCTGACTCCCATGGTCACTTTGCTTCTTTCTACACTCACTAGCATAATGTCCATACTTGTGACAGTAATAACATTGGACATTGCTATTGTCATACATTTGATTTGAATTGTTCTTCTTCTTCTGGTTCTGGTTTGCTAACTGTGAGTTGCTTGACTCCTCTGTGCTGTCAGAACCTCCTCTTCCAGAATTGCTTCTACCTCTGCCTCTTTGACCTCTGCCTCTGTTGTTTCTTCCTCTTCCTCGACCTCTTCCATTGGTCTGAGCTTTGAAAGCTTGCTCTAGGAAAGGAGCAAATCAGTTCAAGTGTTGCTCATGGGTTTGTAGTGAACCCATCAACTCATCTACAATCATTTTGGACAAATCCTTTGCCTCTTCAATGGCAATGACTATAGGATCAAACCTAGTAGGAAAAATTCTTAGGATTTTCTCAATAATCCTTTGTGGGTATGTGTAGGATCATGATGGGCCAAAAAGTGGTGATATCTAAGTGATATGATGGCCCATGTGGCTGATGACTTTTTTTTACCCAAAATTGATGAAACGAAAAGGGTTTTTAAAGGAGATTTTCAGCTTTCCACCAATATAAATTATGATTTACATTTTTTTTTAATAAAATGGGGTAAAAAATTTATTGAAATCGAAAGATTAACAGTACATTAAGAAAGAGGGAGCCCATTGGCACCCACAAGGGAAAACCCAGAACATCCAGCACCAACAAGACCACTGACCCACCAACCAATATCAACTTATCCCTCCATATCATCCGTAATGACCCTCTCAAGTTCAAGAACATACTCAGTTGATAACTGACTCCACCCTTCGATCCTCCAATCCTCCGCATGCTCAGACGCCCACTTGGCCAAACAATCAGCCACCCTATTCCACTCACGCGGAATATGGACAAAAGACACCACTTCCAAAGTAGAGCATCTCTGCAAAATTTGTCTAACCACCAACGCAATCTGCCAATTAACATCAACAACTCTTTTCCCAAGTAAAAGATTCACTATAATCTGCGAGTCAAATTCACAGATAACCTTATGCCAACCCAAGGTGCAAGCACGCTCAATAGCCCAGAGAATCGCCAACCCTTCCATAAGGTTGTTGGAATTCCACCCTTTATGGATGGAGAAAAGGAAGATGACTAAACCATTTCCATCTCTACCAAGTCCACCAATACCAGCAAGCCCTGGGTTGCCTCTAGAAGAACCGTCAATATTAATCTTTAGAAACCCCGTTGGAGGAGGCAACCATCTGCCAACCCTTTGAACCTTCTTTTTCGCTCTCCTCCCTCTTCTAACACTGGCAGAGACTGGAGTCAACCCCTACACCCCTAGGCTATTCACAATCTCATCATCACTTCTTTCCAGTGGAAGGGCCACTTCACATTTGGCTTCTACAGTCTCCTGGATCATACCAATAATTTTGTGCCAAACTTGTTGAGCCATCATCTTTTCTCCCCAAAAGATCCTCCTATTCCTCTCCAGCCAAATTTGCCAAAGGATGAAGGTAGGACCAATGCACCACAAAATCTGAAGAAAAGAGGCCTGGGAGGGGGGCCTTCCCAGATTACTCTAGAACTCCACAAGAGAAGACGCATGAACACACAGATGTTTCCAAGGACCCCACCACCAATGCCAGAGCAACATAGAATAAGAACACCGAAAAAATAAATGGGGAGAATCCTCCTCACTGCAACCACACAACACACACATAGAGGGGCCCTGGAATCCCCGCTTACGAAGATTCTCCCAAGTCAAACATCTATTCCAAGCCAGAGTCCAAACGAAACAATTACACTTGGGCCAAGAAAACTTGTTCACACCTGTTTCCACCAAGGGACCTCCACCCCCCCAAACTTACGAGAGAGCGACTCCTGATAGCCACTAGCCATGGTAAAGACACCCTTAGGGTTCAGACTCCATGCTAAAATATCCTTTTCCTTGAGGGAGTTGCATTGTCTAGCAGCCAAGATATTCTGAAGCATAATACCATCCTCCTCCAACCCGGGAATAGGCCATTCACTAGGGTCCTTCCACCTAGCTACCTCCACCTGTCCACCAGGGTCAAATTTCTTAAAATCACTCACTCTAGACTAGCCAACCTCCAAAAAGCGCTGGGACAGAGCCACCAAATTAGGGTACTGACGTAGGATGGGAGCGTAACTATCCCAAGAATCTGACCAAAACATAGCCTCAACCCCCTTATTACAAATCCAGAATAGGCCCTCCTTGATAAGTGCATCCCCTTTCTTAAGTGTTCCCCAAACCACCGAGCCTTTCCCGTCCAGAGGAAACCTAGGAAGCTCCTCCTTACCAATCCCTGGAAGATACTTGTGTGATAAGATCTTAGCCCAGCTATGATCCTGCTCCACACACCATCTCCAATAAAGCTTACCAGCCAAAGCCAACCCAGACCAAGTCGCCTTCCGCAAGCCAAGACCTCCCACTTGCCTTGGGCTACAAACAACATCCCACTTAACCAGGCTCCATTTAGATGAGAACAAGCTACCCACCCATAGGAACTGCCGAGCCAGTGAGTCCATATCCTTCACTAACCCAGCAGGAGCCACCTGTAACATGCACCTATAAATAGGAAGAGCCTGAACCATAGATTTCAGCAACAGAACACGCCCGACAAAGGACAACCATCGATGAGTCCAATGACTAACCTTCGCCCGAAACTTATCCAAGATATTCTGCTAAGACTCTCTGGGGAGTCTACCAGCAGAGATAGGAATACCCAGATAGGTTAAAGGGAGGGAACCAATCTAGAATCTCAAGATACGAGCAATCCTATGCTGAATAGGCTGTGGAGTATTAAAGAAGAAAATGGAGGAGTAGCAAGATAGATATCCAAGGCCTTGTGCATATTCAAAGCTTCTCTGATTCGGGGCAAACCCATCAGAGCCGTATCATCCACAAATTGTAGGTGTGACTATGGAGGCCAGTCGTTTCCCCATTTCCAGCCCTAAATCAAACCCAACTCCACATTATGTTTCATAAGTCTACCCAAACCTTCAGCCAGGAGAATAAATAAGTAAGGAGAGAGAGGATCCCCTTGACGAAGACCCCTAGAAGCACTAAAGAGAGTGGTAGGCTCCCCATTAATCAACACTGAGAATGAAGTGGAGGTAACACAACTCATCACCCACTGGATCCATTCCGTAGCAAAGCCAAAGGCAGTAAGAATTTTTCGCAAAAAGGACCACCTCACTCTATCATAAGCCTTCGCCATGTCAAGCTTGATGAACATAGCCTTTTCTTTCGAGGAATCCATCAAATGAATGGTCTTCGTAGCAATAATCACCCCATCCAAAATTTGGCTGTCCTTCACAAAACCACTTTGTTCCTCAGAGATAAGCCCACTAAGCCATCGCTTCAACCTTTCCGCTATCAGCTTGGAAATAATTTTATACACCACATTACAAAGAGAAATGGGCCGAAATTGATTCAGACGATTAGCCCCCTCACATTTGGGAATGAGTGCCAGGAAAGTAGAGTTTGAAGCCCGAAGCATCTGCTTGTTATTCTGAGAATCACGCACCACCGCCAGCAAGTCCAACTTAATGATGTCCTAGAATTCTTGATAAAATTCAGTTGGAAATCCGTTAGGACCTGGGGCTTTTCCTTTCTTCATCTGAAAAACAATACCCTCTAATTCCTCCAACGAGATATCTCGCAAAAGATACTCGTTCATCTCCCTCGTGACCAAAGAGGGAATACAGGACAAAACTTGATTTTCTTCCTCCGAGACATCTTGAGAGTCTTCACGAAATAAAGAGGCATAGAACTTTGAAGCTTCTCTAGAAATATCCTACCGGGACGATAGATGCTCACCCCTACCATTCACCAGAACGGGCATGGAGTTACCATGTCTCCTAGCCTTTACCAAGTTGAAGAAAAAAGCAGTGTTTCTGTCCCCCTCCTGCAACCACTCAACTCTAGCCTTCTGCTTCCAAAAAATTTCCTCGCGAAGCTCCCACTCCAAATTTCTCTGAGCTCGGGCTTCCTCCCTGAGTAAATCCTCAGAGAGACTACACTCCCTTATCTCGCGAGTAATGACATCCAAGACAGCGTGAGCATCATCCTTAGTGTGAAAAATATTGCCAAAGTAATGCCTATTCCACCTTTTAAGTTGATATTTCACAAATTGCAGCAGCTTAGAAAAGGAATACATGGCAGTGCCAAAAGCAGGTCTTCCCCTTCCCCACCAATCCGCCATGTGCACCTGCAAGGAGGAATCTCTTAACCACATAAGTTGGAACTTAAAAGAAGGGGATTGAGCCACCCTAGTAGAAGAGGCTGAGAACTTAATAGGCTAGTGATCCAAGCCCTGCCAGTCCAAAATCTCAGAGCCAGAAGACAACCCTCCACCAACCCAGAAACAAGACACCAAAAAATGATCAAGTCTCTTAGCAATACAATTCTTCCCTAATCTCCTATTGTTCCAAGTAAACTTCCCATTCTGAGGCTTAATCTCAACCAGGTTCAGAGCAGAGATGCTATCACGAAAAAGGAAGGTTGAGGGATCTAGTCTCGCAACACCACCCATCTTCTCATCTGTCTCAATAATAGCATTAAAATCCCCAACAACAATCCAAGGGAACAAAGGAGCTAGGCTCCGAACATAACTAATATGGGACCACAATAACTTCTTATCAGGGAAATCAGTAGGCGTGTAGATGTTTGAGAGGAGAATAGTTTCCCCCAATTCCAGATTTAAGACAACCACAGAGATGGAAGACTTGGAGGACACCCACCAAAGAGGACGAATCTTTAATGGATTCCACAAGCAAGCCACCCCACCTGCATTACCATGAGCCCCAATACACTGACAATAGCCGCACACCCACAACTTGGGCACCACACCCAACATACCTTCAATTGATAACTTAGTTTCCTGAAGGAAAAGAACATCAGGAGAATGAGAACGCACCAAATCTCGAACAACTTTTTGTCTAGGGCCATTGTTCAAGCACCTTACATTCCAGGAGAGGACATTCATTTTGGAGAGGTATAGAAATGTGAATTGAGAGTCTTCACAGACCCAGCTTCCACCAGAGCCTCACCCATCAACTTTAATTTCTCCAAATCCTTTTTTTGTCCCGCTTTAGAAGATTTCTCCACCACCCCTTTCTTTAGGTCCTTCTGAAGAATTCCCAATGAGGGAGAAGTCTTATTACCTTTTACCAAGCCTGCTCCCACTTTCTCCAATGGGCTGGAGAGCCCCCCTTCCCCTTGCTTTGCTTCAACTGATGGCTCCACCCTCTCATGAACCACCATAATCAGGACCGGATCCACCTGAATAGCCTCAATCTCATGAGAAGATTGGTTTCACTCTGGGAAAATGCCTTCCTGAACTCCTTTTGAAACACCCTGATCCACAATCAACATTCCTGGATTTATCTCCTGATGACCAAGATCATCCAACACCTCAAATCTGTTACAGGAGTCTCCATCTTGCCGATCCTTAATTGTCCTCTTATGGCCCCAATTCCTATTACGTTCCTTGATCGGGAGAAAACCTTCAACATCCTTAGCCTCACCCGACAGGGGCTCCTTTCCCTTGTCAACCTTTGAGGGATAACGCGAAGATTGAGTTGTCGGCTTCTCTGGAGATTTAAACTTCGGGCATCTTCTCTGCAAATGCCCATATTCACGACAAAAACGACAACGAAAAGGCAAAGTCTCGTAGTCAAGTTGTTGCACCCAAGAGCATGAACCCACCCGTATTTCCAAAGAATCTTGGATAGGGTTATTTAAATCCATTTCAACACAAATACGAGCAAAAGTCATTACCTTTTTTTTCTTGAGTTTGTTGAGACGGGCCTATCGGTTTTCCAAGCAATGAGCCAACTCGATGCAAAATGTCATTGTGCCAAAATTCCATTGGAAATCTAGGGAGGTGAACCCAAATTGGCACCCGATTCGGTAGCTCCTCTGAAGGATCAAACCCCGCATGCCATGGCTTAATGAATAGACCAACCTGGTTGTGGAAGTAAGGCCCACCTTGAAAAACTCTATTGCAATCCGCCATGCAATTAAAAGTCACCATGAAGTAGTTGTTTGCTAATAACATTATTTCCAATTCACCCTCCGGGGACCAAGAATGATGCGCCCATGATTCCAAAAATTGGAGCGAAACCCTCATCCCCAAAAATTTGCAGAGCAAAGCATGTCTTGAGTAATACTCAATATCCTCTGCAATTGATTCAGGTTGAATCACCAACACCGGCCTTTCCTTGGCTCGTTCAAGGCACCCATTCGTCTTTGGAATACGAGAACCGCCAGCGTGGACAAACCCATCATTACTTGGGTCATTTGAAAATAAGCTATTATTAAAACCTTTCAGAGAACGATTTGGAGGCGAAGCCCCAAAGGCAGCACAAAAATCCAAAGGGTATTTGACCCCTGATGACTCCCCCTGAGCCATGCAAAACCGACCCGCAGATCCCGAACAAAGAAAGGATCCAACCAAAGGAAAGCCAAATCTTCAAGAGTGGTGGCCAACAAAGGGTGCACCTGCAGCAAAGAGACTCCACCAATCAACAGATTTCCATTGCAGCTAGAAACCCCACGCTAGGAGGAGCGCCCACCGGGAGATAGACTCCCCCCTTACCTCCCAAAGCAATGCCACCCGCAGGAGAGATAACATAGGCGTGAGCAACAAAAAAGAAACAGGCATGCAGAGAGGGCAGAGCCCTCATGCATGTCATGGCCTCATGTAGGGAAGCACAACCCGCAGCACCATCGCCATCCCCTTAGAAGATTGTACGTAGGTGATGTTTGAATCAAGTCTCCAAAGGGATATTTTTTCTAGAGTACTGTGAAGTTTCTCAACAAGGTCACCATAAATTATGCTTTACTTTGAATTTAATAAATAATTATTATTCATTTTCTATTTGAATTATGACTAAAGTCCTGATTGATAGGCTGATTAAAAAACATCTATAGTTTTCAAAAGGTATCACATTTTTTGAATCCGAAACATGCGTCACATTCTATGCTTTGCATACTATAGGATTAAAAAAAAAATTGAATTTCATGAAGTTTTGACCAAGTTAAGGTGGTTAGACATATAAGTTTTTATATTTTTTAAAATTTGTAATAAAAAATTCATAATTAATTATTTACTTGGAAAAAAATTACAAAAAAATATGCATCACATCGGGACATGAGTACCTTACTTATATCTAAAATCTTATAAAAAAATATTATCATTTTATTATGGTTAGGGTGGTTAGACAAACACCTACTTATTTTTTCCCTAAAATTTAAGTACTACTGCATTGTTCAATTTCAAATTTTCACCAATTTAAAAAAAAAAAACCTAGTACTTTAGAAACTAAATTCAATTTTCTACAGACTCTATTCTTACATATTTTTGAAATAATATAGATAAATTATTCAAATTTTTATGTCAAGTTGTCTAACTCTGATTTTCTAAATTTTATTGCCACTTAAGGGCCTATTTTTTCCATGATGATCCTGCACATACCCTTGTTCTTCCATTGTTTCTCCATTCATTCTTAGCTGATTTATCAAGGTTGAAACCTTAGTGTGAAAATCTGAAATAGACTCAGTACCCTTCATTTGTAAGGTCTCAAAATCTCTTCTTAAGAGCTGCAACTTAACTAATATCACTTTATCAATCCCCTTGTAACTATTTTGCAATATTTCTCAAGCTTGCTTTGAGTATTTTTCTGCTGCAATACATGGGAAAATAGCCTCAGTCAAGGCTACCTCAATCAAACTAAGGGCTTTTGCATCCTTCATTCTAGTTTCTTTCAACTGATTCTTTAGTGCATTTGAGAGGATTGCAAAGGTTGCTTGGTCTGTAATGTCATTGAAACCATTTATGACCAACTCCCATAGGTCATTTGCAACCAAAATTGTTCTCATCTTCTTAGCCCATATATCATAATTTTGTCCATCAAATTTTGGTGGCTACTACCAACCTTTGCTCTCACCTCCTACTATTTTTCTCTTAGATTTGAGAAAATAAACTAATGCCTAGACAACCTAGGGCTTTTTCTAAACACCCACAAATAAACTAGTTGCCCAAAAAAATAGGGCTTTGATACCAGTTGTTGGTAGGCAGGCGTGCAACCACATAGTCACTGTTGTTACAAGGTGACAAAATGGACAAAACAAAAAATATAGAAATCGCACAGAGACAACAATGATGAAATTATGACACACATAAATTTATATTTTCATACATTCCATGTTTGCTTCAAAGTACAAAAAATACAAAGTATATTATCTATTTTACACAACAAAATAAAACTTAAACTATTTGGACATATGTCCAATACAAAGGGTGCTACACTCACACCTCAAAATTTTTAACTAGCTACAATCTTGTCGCTGACGCTGTCATTGTGTTGCATCTGATAAACATTCTTTGTGTGTAGTGATGTCTCCTTACTTTCTACTGAACATTCCTCTTACTGTTGTTGCAGGCTTTTTCTTCTCAATACAAAAATTGACTAACTAAAAACCAACGAATACATTCCTACATTTTTTCTTGTTTGAAAATGCTCATGAGGATGAGCACTCAAATTCAAAATTCAAATTCACCAACCTCATTTAATGCTAGTAGGTAACAAGTTGTTTCGAGCTAAGAAATGAGTGCTTAGTAATTGAATTCAAACTTACCTACCACAATTAATTTCTACAGGTTTACATTGCTACAGGGGAGAAATGACTGCTATTGTAGATTATCAAATATTCCAACATTATCCACAGTGATATAAAAAACCCCATATTTATCAACAATATGGTGTGATCAAAGACTTAACACTACACAATAGTAAACAACTTTGATAGTATCTAGGTCTACATTCTCCAGATGACACCATAGCATAAATAACACCAAATTGTATGCCAAAGGGATTGGTTTGTACTGTTTTTGAAAATACGTGTTTAAGAAATCTTGTAAACAAAGATTGGTTGGTTGAGTCGGTATTAGTTCTTTAATGGTCAACTATTGTTTATAAAGATTAAAACAATACAAACATAGATTACCTGCTCTACAAAGGGTGTTGGAGGGGTAGACATGAGAGTTTTCATCATGCTTTCCAACGTTAATTTACTAGGTTCAAAAACAAACATTCCATCATTGAAGTATAGAGCAGGGTGCTCCTCCTCCAACTCAACATGCCATGTCACTTTATTGGGGCACTGTTGGCAGTATCCGGTTTGATATTGGGTTGTGTGACTCCATTTCTTCTCGTAGAAGCAGTCCATGACAATATAGAAATACCCATCCAACATGTCGAATAGGTTATCAATGTTACTTGAATGTCGACATCCAGATACACCATTTTGCTGAACTCCTCAAACTGCACAAATCCCAAATGAAGATGCCAAAAACCCACAATCTCAATTTTGTTATATTGTAATCAATCAGGAAAAAGAATAGAAAACAAAAGAATCATTTACCTCACAAATGTGCATTTTGGAGTACTTGAGAACATTATAGGCCATGGAAAACTGGACTTGAGTTTTTGGAGGATTGATGGGCTCGATCTCTCGAACAATACAACCCTGGTTGCACAATTGCAGCCTATGATCATGTGGTACATCTGGTAATACCTTCACCAGCAAAGGATACAAACTATTGACCTTTCTAATCCCCTTGGTGAGACCCACAACGCCTTTAACATAATCTCCTAATCCGGCCAAGAAAGTCACGTACACTCTCTTGAAATAACCATCGTCAAGTGCTCCCATCTTTCCATTGAAAATCTCCGTAGGAATTTCTTTAGCCATGATCCTCATTGTTGTTACTAATCTAATATAAAGTAAAGAGAATTGTGAAAGCACTGGAAATTTTTGATGAATGAAGCATTTTATTTGAGAAGCCATAAGGACCATCTCTATGCTTTTATAGGCAATGGAGACGATGGGAAAGGGCAAGGCAACAAATAAAGTACTAACGTTGTGCATGTGCATGTCACCGTTCTACTCGACTGACGCAACAGTCAGGCCGCACACTTTGAGAATGTGAGAGAGTGAGGCAATGGCTATCCAACCCCACAAATGCACCCACCATGGATTCCCCACTTCCTTGTTTCTCTTGTCCCGTGCAAACTGTCCTATTTTCTTAATTGCAGGTTATTTTGTATTGACTATGTAAAGTTTTAGTATGTATGGGAAAAATATGTAATATGCGAGGAAGAGTATTTAACATTTATTTAAAAAGATAAGATTATATTTAAATTTTATTTTTTATTAAATATATGTTATATTTATTTTATTTCTTCATGTAAAACTTTCAATATTTAATTATAATTTTAAAATTATAAAAACACTTAAAATATTAATAAAATTTAATAAAAACTTTAAATTTTATTTTAATGTAAATATACATAAATATTTTGGTATAAAAAATATTTAAATTTTCAAAAAATATATTTTTTAAATTAATTTAAATATTAAAATTTTGATATCTTTAATATAAATTAGTACTATAAATTTTGATAAAAATAAGTTTTTATTTATAATTTTTAAATTTGATTACTAATGACAATTATGATGTTGAAATTTTTAGAACAAAATTTAAATATTTATATTATAAGATTTTAGATAAATATTTAAATTTTAAACTTTTTTAATATAAAATGAATATAAATTCTTTGAATAAAATGTTTGTTTATTTTTTTTTTAAATAAAATTTTAAATATTTAATGTATAAGATATGCTATATATAGAGTGATCGAAATGGTCTCACATCAGAATATAACTCTTTTTCATCGGCGTATAGCTCCCGTCCATCGCCCACTATCAAACAAATCAGTTGTTCATAATTTTTTGCCATTTTCTTGGCTATTTTTTCGAATGTTTTTCACCATTTTTTTTGCTTTATCCATCGCTATTGGTTTCCACTCCTCCATACCCTTCCTCGCTAGTATTATCTTTCACTTCTCCAATTCGGCGAGCTGCAGCCTGAAAATAAGGTTTCAAAGAGGGTTTTAGAGTATGTTTATTAAAATGAAAATTATGGCCAAATCAACTAAATTACCCGCTGCGTCGATCCCGTCAAATACCACTGGCCCCACCAACAACCTCATTGATTTTACAGCGGCACCATCACCGAGTTTACCTCCTTTGTCATGTACAGAATAACCAAAAAATAAATAAAACATTAATTTTCAAACTTGTTTGTCAACTTAAAATATAAAAAAATGAAAATTATGGCCAAGATCCATATTTAGGTTTTAACATTACAAGCACAATTTATATTTTATATACTAATTTTTTTTTATAAATACTATAAATTATATTACTTATTATTATTATTATTATTATATATTATATTTTGTAATAAAACTATTAAATATACATAAAATTATTATAATTAATAACTATTATATTTTTATATAATATAAAATATAATTAATATATTTTATATTATATATTAATTATTTTTTTATATAGTTTCTATAATAGATTACATGACTTGCATGCAAAGGAGGTTCAAGGATTACATTGATAAAACTATATTACTTTCTCTTCAGAAGAAACAATCAAACATGCACCTAATTGTCCTCTTTACATAGTCGACAAAATCAATAATAAGCCCACTCTTGGGATTTTAATTGATCCCATCTATGGAGAGAATGTGATCATAGAGGAACTCCTATATGTGCATGAACTTACTCAAGATAGATACGATTAACCAAAAGCATGGATTAAAATGCATGATGGTTTTGCTCGTGCTACGATGGGCTCGATCACACTCCCTTTACAAGTAGGACTGAAGAAATCAAATGTATCATTCTCTATCATCTCTAATTTGGATCAATTTCATGTGAAGTTAGGCTACAAATGGCTTCGCTCCATGAATGCGGTCCCATCCGTTGTCCATAAGTGCTTAAAGTTTTTAGTTGATGATGAAATATTCAATGTAAACCATAGTGGCTTTAGACCTCCATCTTCCAGTGGAAATTTTTCCTTAGATTATTTTTGGCCTGAGCCCATGGAACCTATAAGACCCCATGACGACTTTCTTTTCCTCTCCTACTAAAAGTTCAAAGCAAAATGCATAGCCAAGCTATCACTTGAAAATTTTCCTACACCTATGATTGAACCTCCACCCCTTGAAGAAAACAATATTGAGCTTAAAGCCCTTCCGACTAACCAAGACCCATCCATCAAAAATCCATCGCCCATTTCCTACAAAAGACCAAGAGAAAATCAGCGAAGTCCAAACCCGCCTCTAAGCAAATTTATAAAGTCAAAGAGAAAGTGGTTGAGCAACCTTCGATGGTTTCTTCCGTTCTTCCTTCACAAGAAGAAAAGGGACCTATGGTTGACAAACCTGCTCCTACCCAAACATAACTTGAAAACTATAATAAAAGGAACCGAAATGCTAGAGAGTGTAAGCATAGACGTCGTGCTATTGCTAAAAAATGAATGAAGGGAACAACATATAAAATCAAAATCCGAACCTGACAAAAGAAATAAATGATGAGCCTCCTCCAATACCACAACCAATAGATCCTATGTCTCCAACACAACAAGGACCAACACCTTCTATGGATATTATCATTCATCCTCCTGTTGTGGTTAACTTGGATGACGATGAAGAAACCGCTAAAATTGATGAACAAGTGTATAATGAATTGAATTTGTTATTTTCCTCTTCTATGAGCTTAAACCATAACAATCGTGATGATCCTCCTAAACCGAGTGATTCACCATGTGTTGAACCTGGTAATTCTCCTAGTACAACACTTGATGTTGTCCCTTTCGCTAATGATTTGCATTCCGCATATATTGAACAAGACTGGGATGTAGATGGCCTACTGGATGGTTGACTCACATGTTCTTTACTAGTCTTTTGCTTTCCTTTTTTTTGCCTTTGTCTGATTGCATGTGCATAATGTGATCCCCCATGATGTTCTATTTGATGTTCTCTCTCTCTCTCTCTCTCTCTCTCTCTTTACACATTCCTCTATTTGTACCTTTATTCTTATATATGTCGTAAGCTTTTGCCTTTTCATTGGTCTTTCCCTTGTATTTTCATTTTTGTCTTGTTTTTTCCTTTTGGGGATGACGCAAGACATCGAGACACTCTCTGTTTCTTCCATGTTGACCCAAAAGGTTTTTCATTTTGTTTTCGCTCTTTTTATGTCATTCTTCCAATTCTATATGTATTTGAGGAATGATGATGGTTCTGAGCTCTCTAATATCATTGCAGTAAAGATAGATACTGACCCCGAATCGATAGATCCCTTATGTGTTTCTAGGGGGCAACCCTCTTTTCTCTTTTCCTTTTTCATGTTTGTCTACTTTAAAGTAATTTCTCACAACATGGTGTTTAGCAATTCCTTTAAAGTGGGGGCATACATTGACATTATTTTGGCATGATTCATTTGCATTTTCATGTTCTTTGATGTGATTTTATTACTTCATACAATGTGTTTTTCTCTTTGTGGTGACATTGGGAGTAATGTCCTTCAAGAGCTTGATCTATCTTAGCATATTACATTCCTCTTAGTGGTAATACGACATACTGCATTCCCTAAGTTGTGAATCTTTTATCCTTTGATTGGTCCTCTCTTGGAGACATTAGGAAAAATTTCCCCTAAGATTAAGACCTTGCATGAAATAAGCAAAATCCCTTTGAACATACCTCTTTCTTATTGCGTTGCATTTTTCTTTGTACCTTATTAAAGTCATGGAGGTATGGCTTTGATATGGTCCCCTAGGGCTCACCTAGTGAACAACTAGCTTCATTAGCCCTTGTGAGAATGCATTTTTGTACCTTATTAAAGTCATGGAGGTATGGATTTGATATGGTCCCTTGGGGCTCACCTAGTGAAAAACTGGATTTACTAGCCCTTGTGAGCAAGCATTTTTTTCCTTATCACAGTCATGGGGGTATGACTTTGATATGGACCTCTTGGGGCTCACCTTGTGGACAACTAGCTTCACTAGCCCTTGTGAGCATGCACTTTTTTTTGCATAGTGGACAACGCGTTCCACTTGTAAACCTTTTTGGACAAATAGCCCAAAACCAGTCCATAATGCATTGGACGGATAGTCGAAGCTTGATTCGTTGTATTTTTTATTTTTGTTTTTGTTTTTCCTTTTTCTATCTTTTATGGTGTATGTTTGCAATCTGGTTTTGGCTTCATATATCATCCACAAGTGCGTTCCTTTGTGTCTATGTTGGTTTGTCATAGGATCTTGATCTTGAGGGCTTGGCCACCCTCTTGGTCATTGTCATCCTATCTTATTATTTGTACATTTGAACCCCTCTTGATTGCATGGTTGGCTACTTTAGTGTGAGTTTGAAGCAAGTTCATCCTCTCACTAAAGTGGGGGCTAAATGTAGTGTAGGAAAATGCATACCCTTGTATTTTCACACTTGTTTGGGCACGCCTTGCTTTATTTATCTTTATTTATTGCTTCATTGGTCCTATTTTGCATCCACAAGCCCAATGAATTAAATATTTTTATGGCTAATCCTGACAAACTCCAAAAGATAAATGATAATTTAATAATTATGTCTAAGTGTCCTTGATTTTTGGGTCAGGATTGAGACGCCACCTAGGGAATCTTTGTCCCCCAAAGGTCTTGGGACCTTGATTTCAAGTGTGCCTTAATGGTTTGGAGTATGTGCCCCAAGTTTTTAGGACTTAAGACTAAAACGCCACCTAGGGCATGGGCTTCTTGGTACCCCTTAAGCTTTTTTGGGATTTAATTTCAAAATCTGGTGAGATTTAACCTCCTTTAATTAATGATTTCATGTGTCGGCTTGGTGTGGTGTAATTTCAGGATATTAAGCATGGATAAGTATAAATATAAGGTTCATTCACTCATTTTCACCTAATACTTTTGTGAGAGCATTCTTAATGGCATAATTGAGTTCATAAGAGCATTCAAGATAAAATTTTCAAGCATTTGGAGTCATCATCAAGATTCAAGCATCATATCAAGGATATCATTGCATCATGTTTGTTGTTGTACTAACAATTGTGATGTAGGATTTATGATTCAAGCAAGTTTTTCATGCAAGATCTATATAATTCAAGAAGGAGTCAAGAACCACATCCATTGCAACCATTTCAAGAATATTTGCAACACCTTGTTAGAAGGGTTTTCTGAGTTGCAACATAGTGTTTTGTTCATTCATCATTTCCCTCCATTCCATTCCATTTCAAGGTTTAATTACCAACAAGGGGTTTGACCAAGGCAAACCCCCATTCACTAACCATCAACAATTTTTTCCTCTCTTGTATTTTTTGTTTGTTTGCAGATTTAGGTTGAAGACTTGAAGATCATTTGAAGTGCAAAGTTGCATTACAAAGTTGTCATCTTCACGGAAACTCACCTCCAAGTTAGATCTAGAAGTTTTAGGATCTGAGATCCAAGAAGGAAGTGTAGACCTTGGGCCTCAGGACCACATTCAGAGATTTCAAAAATTCCAGATGGGACTAAGTCACTACCTAGGGTGTCTTAGTCCTCCAGGAAGATATTTTACAAAGATTCTTTCATATTCGGTTCTGACATCCGAAGATTCTGCATCTGCCCCGAAAAACAACAGCAAGACTAAGACAACAATAAGGGAATCTTAGTCCCCCATAGCATATTTTGACAACTTCTTTGCATTTTTGAAATCCTTGTCACATTTCTAGATTTCCCAGGTACACATACCCTAACTTGCTGTTGCATAATTTCATCATTTACATCCTTCATTTAGCTTGCATTACTAGGTTTTGTGAGTTGAATGCTAAAGTGTCTTTTCCAAGCATTTGCTTGGTGGTGAACCCTTCAAAGCCTAAAAGAACCCCTCCTAGGTCCTTCCCTATTGATAATTGACTCACCCTTTGGGTTGATAGTTAATCCAATTTGGGATCCTAGGATATTCTTGAATGAACATAGGAAAATAGGGATGTTCTATGACCTAGGTTATAAAGCATCCATTTTCCTATGGTTAATTAGTGTTAATGTTAAGGTTAGATTTAGTGTTAAAATTAGATTTAGGTGTAGGCTAGAATTGGTGTTAGGGTTAGAGTTAGAGTTAGAATTAGTGTTAGTTTTAGGACCACCCTTGTTAAGTCTTATAGGCTTTCCCCCAGGATCAACCCCTTGGTTGGGGGTCCAAGGGGTAGCGCACCTTGGTGGGGGCCCCCAGAAGCCAAATTTTATGTACACTTTATTATTGTAAATCGAGACAGTTCATCATTTTAGAGTTAGAATTACAATTAGTATTAGAGTTAGATTGAGGGTTAGGGTTAGGGTTAGGATTATAACTAGAAATAGTGTTAGTTTTAGAAATAGGGTTAGGGTTAAAGTTATAATTAGACTTAGAGTTAGGGTTAGGGTAAAGGTTAGAATTAGTCTTAATGTTAGGATTAGGGCTAGAGTTAAAGTTAGACTTAGTATTAGAGTTAGAGGTAGGCTTAGAATTAGTGTATGTTAGAGTTAGGGTTAGAATCAATGTTAGTGTTAGAATTAGTGTTAATGTTAGAATTAGTGTTAGTATTAAAATTATATATATAATTAGTGTTAGTTTTAGGGTTACAACTTGAGTTTTAATTAGACTTAGAGTTAGGATTATAGTTAAAATTAGTATTAATTTTAGGGTTAGACTTAGAATTAAAATTAGTGTTAGTATTATATATCTTTAATAAAGTTTAGTTAAGGTTATATGCTAGAGTTAGAATTAGTGTTAGAAATAGGATTAGTGTTGGTGTTGGAATTAGGATTATTACTAGTGTTATAATTATGTTAGAGTTAGAATTACTGTTAGTGTTGAAAATTATTTTAGTGTTAAAATTACTTAAATAAATTTATATTAAAAATATCGAGTAATATTCCATTTTAAAAATATCTTGAATATTTTTTAATTTTAAGTATAGTAATTTAGAAACTTACTTTTATATGAATAATTTAGAATATTTATTTTATACTTATTTTTTAATATTTAGAAACTCTAGCTATTTCACTTATTATAATTTTGATTTTGATTTTTATAATATTAGAAACTCTAACTATTTCATTTTTTATATTTTTATAACTCTAACTATTTCACATAGTATAATTTTATTTTCTACCAACTATGATTTTGATTTTTATAATATTATAAATAAAACTTAAATAAATTTATATAAAAAACATCAAGTAATAGCCTATTTTAAAAATATCTTGAATATTTTTAAATTTTATGTATACTAATTTAGAAACTTACTTTTATATGAAATAGTAAATTTATCTAATATTTTTTTTTCTAAATTTTAGAAATTATAGCTATTTCACTTATTATAATTTTGATTTTGATTTTTATAATATTATAAATTCTAACTATTTCATTTTTTATATTTTTAAAAATCTAACTATTTCACATAGTATAATTTTATTTTATGCCAACTATGATTTTTGATTTTTATAATATTATAAGTAAAACTTAAATAAATTTATATAAAAAACATCAAGTAATATCCTGTTTTAAAAATATTTTGAATATTTTTTAATTTTAAGTATACTAATTTAGAAACTTACTTTTATATGAAATGGTAAATTTAGAACATTTCTTTTATACTTAATTTTCTAAATTTTAGAAAGTTAGCTATTTCACTTATTTATTTTGATTTTTTTTTTGATGAATAGGGAGATATCTATATTAATTTAAAGATAAGAATACATATTCACAAAAAAAGGTGCAGGTGGTAAGAAGGCACACCTCGAAAGTCACATGGGCAGAGCCCAGAAAAGCCAAAATAACAGATCACATGGGCCTAGCCCAGAAATCTAAAAGCAAGAAGTAAAAACAGGAAATTACGCGGCCAAAGCAGTACCAGCAGAGCCTGGAGGATCTCTGTCATCCAAATTTTTCCCCCATACATCAGCGAGGTTTGGAGGACGAATTAGGGATTTGAACCACAGTACAAGGGGCATTGCCCCAGTGGTCCAGGAGGACCTACAGGTGAGCCACCTCCAGTGCAACTTTGTTGGCTTGCACCTATATCTGTAGGAGAACATTAGAACAAATAACTGCTTTAGCATAAAGAGAGACATTAATATCCAAATGAGAATGATAAAATATGCAAGCATTTCTGTCTTTCTAGATATTGAAGAGGATTTCCACCCTAAAAGTGTGCCAAAGCTAGGTGAACTTAGCTGGGATCCCAGGCGAGTCCCCCAACATAACCATATGCCAAGAAAAGGGTTTCGGTCAAAAAGGTTGAAAGAAATCATGAATCCAAGTCCAAAGCTGTTGAGATCTGGGAAAAACCAAAAAAGATGCTTAAAACTTTCAGACTGCCCACAAAAAGGGTAGCGAGGGTCAGGAACCCCCAAATGAACAAGCCGAGAACCCACAAACAAGCCTTGGAAAAGAATACACCAAGCAAAGTGGGCCAACTTCAGATTAACAATTGTAGACCAAGCGACATCAAACCTCTTATGCCAGGCATGGGCAGAGGAATTAAGAAGCCACCTTTGGTTCAAAGTACTGATCATAGGAAAATGGGGTGAAAGCCCCCTGTAACCAAGCCGCGACTTGTAGCTCCTGAGAGGAGTGTTTGGAAACCATTTCCAGTCCTTCCACCAAGGTTTGTGCCCACGAATTCCAACTTTGTGAAACATGTCCACTGGAATGGCGGTCACCAGCTCGTCGAATGTAGCGCGGTCCTGGTTTTGAAGACTGTACTGGGCTTTAAAAGCATCCCATTGCAAAATACGCATAGTAGGCTAGTGAAAGAGCTGATGCAGGGTTTGAATGCCCTTTTTGTGAAATCTAAGGGCCTTGAGCCAAGGTGACTTGGCCAGGGGTTGACCATTCTGAGCCAGAAGGGGAGACCACCATAAGTTTTACTAGTTGAGGGAAAGCCCATCACAAAATCCAACCCCGACCCAACAGAGCCACGGCTTAACAACTTCCCAAGAGAGCCAAATGCTCTTGGCCACAAAGGAGCCAACAATTTGAACCGACTCCCTCATGACCAGGAGGGTTTGGAGATCAATTCCTTTCCAAACGGGTCTATGAATAGGAAAACCAAACTGAATACAATGCCTGAGGAGAATTTTCCAAGCTTCATCTCCGGTGAGAGCCCGGATAATCCATTTGACATAAAGAGCAGTCCTTTGCCGTTGAGTGGAGAGTAGTCCAAGCCCTCCAGAGTCCTTAGGGAGACAACAATACTCCCAAGCGACCCGATGAAAACCTTTGTGGGTTTCAGAGGAAGCCCATAAAAAATCCCAAAGCAGCTTTTCAAGCCTACTATAGGCAGATTTGGAAGGAGTCCAATAGGAAGAGTAGTAAACATGAGTGGTTGCCAAGATTTTAGAGAAAACCTGGAATTTACCAGCCAATGAAAGAGGCTTAGTAATCCAATAGGCCAACTTCTGCTAAACCCTAGAGAGCACGACTTGCCATAGCTCCCGAGGGGAAGCCTGAAAGGTGAAGGGGATGCCCAAAAAATGAAAGATTTCTCCCTGCCCAATCCACCTCCAGTTATAAGTTTGGAACCATGCAAGAGTGGGGAACATCGATTGTCTGTAGCATAAGGTCTTGTGCCATTGAATTGCAAAGCCGGAGGCAAGACAAAAGTATTAAGACAATCAAGGGCAACAGTGATAGATTCTTCTTCTTCCAAGAGAGTGAGAAAGGAATCATCTGCAAAGTGGCCATTGACAAGCTGCTCTTGGGAGTTCGGGAGAGAGATCCCTTTAACACGCTGCTGAGAGACAACATGGGCTAAAAGACAGCCAAAGCCTTCAGCAACCAACACATACAAAGAAGGGGTAAGAGGGAACCCTTGGTGAATTGAACGAAAAAGCCCAAAAGCAGAAGGCTAGTGGCCATTAATGGTAATGCAAGTTGAAGCATTGGGAAAAAGCATACGAATAGACTGAATGAAGTTTGGTCCAAATCCCAAGGCTTGCAACATCACAATAATGAAAGGCCATTCAATGCAGTCATAAGCTTTGGAAAAGTCAATTTTAATGAACACCGCTTTCTAGTTGGAGCGTCGGGCTCACTCCATGCCTTCCCAAACAACAATGATATTATCTAGAATAAACCTAGATTTAATGAAACCAGTCTACTCAGGGTGCACAACTTGAGCCAAGAGATGGCGAATTTTCAGAGCCAGGACTTTGGCAATGATTTTGTAGGAAACATTGAGAAGCGTGATGGGCCTCTAGTTGCAAATATCCTTTGGATCCCCAGGCTAAGGTATGAATTTTATATTGCCTTTATTTATTAAATTGCCTAGAGAGTTGGTTTGAAAGGCTTCAAGATAAACATGATGCAAATCGCTCCCAACACAGTCCCAAAGAGCTTTGTAAAATTCACAAGGGAAGCCATCAATCCCAGGAGCCTTGTCATCGGCCATAGAGGAAACGACTTCCTTGAGATCATCAATTGTTAACAATTGATCACAAAAATTAATCTGGGCTGAAGAGAGCCTATGTGGCACAACAGCAAGGCAGTCCTGAAGGGCTTGTTGGCGCGTAGGCATGGAGTACTGAGCAGTGAAAACCTGTTCATAATGGCGCACAAAGACTTGGAGAATGTCAGGTAGCTCAGAGAGCACCTAGTTACCATCTTTGATTTTTTTGATGCTTGGGGATGAGTGCCTGGCACGAAGAGCCAAAAAAACTCTTTGGAGGCACGGTCACCAATTTTAAGCCAATGAAGCCGAGCTTTGATTTGAGCGCCTCTGGCAGTATAATATTAGAGACTCTAACTATTTAATTTTTTATAGTTTTAGAAAATCTAACTATTTCACATAGTATAATTTTATTTTATGCCAACTATGATTTTGATTTTTATAATATTATTTATATAAAAAACATCAAGTAATATCCTATTTTAAAAATATCTTGAATATTTTTTAATTTTAAGTATACTAATTTAGAAACTTACTTTTATATGAAATAGTAAATTTAAAATATTTTTTTTTACTGTATGGTCCCATGCGGGGTTTGGGCTTCTATTTTTATGGATCAAGCAGTCCTATGAAGCGAAAAAAAATTATGCTAGAGGATTAATTTGAATCTTTTCCTAAAAAATAGCAGCCCTTACCTTTTAGGGCTGCATATTTCAATGGTTGAAATTGAGGTGGGGCTAGAAATCACCCCTACACCTTGTCTATCACTTAAAAATTTTAAATTCCTGAAAAAAATAAAAAATGAGAGAATTTTTATTTATTAATTAATTTTTATCAAAATACGAATTGCAAAATTGAATTCATGGGACCACTAACTTTAAAATATTCCTAAAATATCTCAGCAACACACATGAATTTTTTTAGGAAGCCCCCCTCCATGGGACTTACCCTTATACTTATTTTTCTAAATTTTAGAAACTCTAGCTATTTCACTTATTCTAATTTTGATTTTAACTATTTCATTTTTTATAATTTTAGAAACTCTAACTATTTCACATAGTATAATTTTATTTTATGCTAACTATGATTTTGATTTTTATAATATTATAAATAATATTCTATTCCACAAAATTTGGAGGTGACTATATTATGTATTTAACCCTTCCAAATCACAATATCATTGAAAAGGGTATCCACCAAATTCATTGCTAGCAATTCATGGAAGGAAAATTCACCACCACAATTCATCGTCATGGAAAATTTATCGCCAACAATTCACAGCGGTGGAAAATTAACCGCATTAATATTTTTAATAAAATAATTTTTTTTGAAATATATATTAAAAAATATTATGGCAGCCTAAAAACTGGATCATAGCTCTAATCATATTACATATAGAATATTCAGATCCATATCTCCTTCGGTACCCACTTCTCATGCCCCTTGGCATCCCAAAGCCTCAAAAGAAACAAACATCAAACTACCATAGAATAGTAGGGGCCCTCCCCCCGCAATAATCGACTATCCTCCCATAATAATAATCTACCTCCTTGTTGCAGGGGGCCGGCTAAGGGGTATCATAGGGTTTGGGGGGGGGGAGGCTAAAGTGCTTGTGGGTTATTGAGAAGGGTCGATCCCACTCACTGGAAAAAAAAATGGCGAAATAGCCGAATATTGAATTAACTGCATTAATATTTTTAATAAAATCAAAGTTTTTGAAATATATATTAAAAAATATTAATGCTGTCGCGGTGAATTGAATTGCTAGTGGTGAATTTTACTTTGCAGTGAATTTTTCGTTGGTGAATTTTCCATGGTGGTGAATTTTCCTTGTGAATTGCTGGTGATGAATTTTCCTAGAGCCATTGAAAAGCTGCCCAAAGGGCCACAAATTTTATGTTTGGATGGTAAGGAAGCATCTTTTTAAAACAATCTACTAATAATAAATGTTAAGTTGATTTATGGAAATTTGATAGTATTGATACAAAAATATTTCACACAATGGAATCCAAAAATCAACTTAATATTTATCGTTATAGATTGTGGAAACTTAATAACATTAATCTACTAATACCCATTTTAATTGTTAGCGTTCATATGAAATTGACTACCATGAAATTGGCTAAAGTGCTTGTGGGTTATTGAGAAGGGTCGATCCCACTCATTGGAGAAAAAAATGGCGAAATAGCCGAATATTGAATTAACCACATTAAAATGTTTAATAAAATCAAAGTTTTTGAAATATATATTAAAAAATATTAATGTTGTCGCGGTGAATTGAATTGCTAGCGGTGAATTTTACTTGGCAGTGAATTTACCGTCGGTGAATTTTTCATGGCGGTGAATTTTCCTTGTGAATTGCTGGTGATGAATTTTCCTAGAGCCATTGAAAAGCTACCCAAAGGGCCACAAATTTTATGTTTGGATGGAAAGGAAGCATCTTTTTAAAACAATCTACTAATGATAAGTGTTAAGTTGATTTATGGAAATTTGATAGTATTGATACAAAAATATTTCACACAATGGAATCCAAAAATCAACTTAATATTTATCATTATAGATTGTGGAAACTTAATAACATTAATCTACTAATACCCATTTTAATTGTTAGCATTCATATGAAATTGACTACCATGAAATTGGCTAAAGTGCTTGTGGGTTATTAAGAAGGGTCAATCCCACTCATTGGAGAAAGAAATGGCGAAATAGCCGAATATTGAATTAACCGCATTAATATTTTTAATAAAATCAAAGTTTTTGAAATATATATTAAAAAATATTAATGCTGTCGCGGTGAATTGAATTGTTAGTGGTGAATTTTACTTGGCAGTGAATTTTCCATGGCGGTGAATTTTCCTTGTGAATTGCAGGTGATGAATTTTCCTAGAGCCATTGAAAAGCTGCCCAAAGGGCCATAAATTTTATGTTTGGATGGTAAGGAAGCATCTTTTTAAAACAATCTACTAATGGTAAATGTTAAGTTGATTTATGGAAATTTGATAGTATTGATACAAAAATATTTCACACAATGGAATCCAAAAATCAACTTAATATTTATCATTATAGATTGTGGAAACTTAATAATATTAATCTACTAATACCCATTTTAATTGTCAGTGTTCATATGAAATTGGCTAAAGTGCTTGTGGGTTATTGAGAAGGGTCGATCCCACTCACTGGAGAAAAAAATGGCGAAATAGCTAAATATTGAATTAACCGCATTAATATTTTTAATAAAATCAAATTTTTTGAAATATATATTAAAAAATATTAATGCTGTCGCAGTGAATTGAATTGCTAGCGGTGAATTTTACTTGGCAGTGAATTTTCCGTTGGTGAATTTTCTATGGTGGTGAATTGCTGGTGATGAATTTTCCTAGAGCCATTGAAAAGCTGCCCAAAGGGCCACAAATTTTATGTTTGGATGGTAAGGAAGCATCTTTTTAAAACAATCTACTAATGATAAATGTTAAGTTGATTTCTGAAAATTTGATAGTATTGATATAAAAATATTTCACACAATAGAATCCAAAAATCAACTTAATATTTATCATTATAGATTGTGAAAACTTAATAACATTAATCTACTAATACCCATTTTAATTGTCAGCATTCATATAAATTGACTACCATGCAATTACAAAAGGGAAACATCAATCTACCATGATGAAAGATTCATTTGATTTTTTGGGCTTAAATTATTACAAAAGCCTCTATGCTACAGACATTTCAAACCATCTAATCAACAATCTTATATTATAGTTTAATGTTGCCTTTAATATTTTGTTGGCTCTTTCAATATGCACAACCTGGTGAGATTTTCTTATTTTATGATTTTTTTTTATTACATAAGAACTTATAGAATTTGTACAACCAACTCTTCTAAGATAATCTCAACAATCCTATTTTTTTATATTTTACATTAAACTATTTTATTTGAAACTACATCTTTGTTATTTCTTTGTTTTTTAAATCTTGACAACAAAAATTGAGACCGACCAATGATTATCAACATTAAATCTAGCCATTAGCTATATGTAAATCCTTTGTAACTAATTTACTATTAAAAATTATGTGAGATTAGAAATTTGTTGGCGAACAAGGAGATTAGAAATTTGATAGAATTGAGTCTCCTATCCCAGCTTCCATAACAAACACAGACGTTTTTTTTGTGTTTGATCAAATTCAAGATTTATTTGTTTGCTTTATTCTTTGTAAACAGATTCAATATTTTGTATATAAGATGATAGAGGCATTTGGTTTGAGAAAGGGGTCTGGAAAGGCGTACAATAAAATCTGCGATGACATGGAGGCCAAGGAAAATAGCAGTAGTCTGGGATAGGGTCATAAGAGGAGTTTGTTGATTCAGGTTCTGTTGTTTGACTCGGTAAAAAATGCTTGGCTGATTCAAACATTCAGAGTTACAACCAAAATGTTAGTATCTACTTCTTTCAATTTCTTAAGTTTTATCATTTCTTTAATCATATATCTGTCTTGGTTTTTTTCATCATCTAAGGAAGGTATATAAAAATTATCAATGAAATAATTAATCTTTTTATTTAAATATAAATGATTTATTTTTTAAAATGATTGTTAAAGTTTCAATCAAACATATCAACAATATTAAAATAATTAAGACTACTATATATATTAATATATATTAAAATAATTAAGACTACTATATATTAATATATATAAAAACATCGAGATATATCCTTCTTTAGATTTCCCTCGATTTCATAGATACACATCTCCTATTGAAAGGATGAATTACAAAATGATCTAAGCATCATGTTTATCGTCCGAGGGTGGTGCTATTGTAGATTGATCATCTTCTTCTGAGTGGAACTTCCAGACAGCAGCCATTATATAACTACTAGTCGTCTTAGCGCTAGCAATACTACTGGTGCAACTTTTGACAGCCTTCCCTCTACTTGAACTTCTGTATACCTGCCAAATGCCAAGACATAAATACTTCTATCAAGCCTAAAAATACCTCAAAGGAAAACAAATGTCCAAAATAAATACTTCTATGAAGCATTGTGTACAGAGATTTTAACATTTTGATGAAGAGAAAAAAAGAGATACCTTTTTGATTGGTTTCTTTTTCGTTGAGTGATATTGTGAAGGAGGAAGACGAGTTAGAACGTATTCCTTCAGTTGACCTTCGTCCATGCTCTCAAAAAGAGTCACCTGCATGCGTTCATAGGCATAAGAAATAGAACTCTGTTATAAGCACGCTACTTTAATTGTAGTCACAACCATGTACACTAGATCTGAGATTTGAAAATGATTTTTAGCTACTATTATCTATAATGTTATGCATTATTGTTTTTAGATTCAATTATATTTGAATTTTGCATCAATGTTTCAGATCGCACTTTATTATTCATTATCAAAATAATAGAAAATTGAAGAAGAAAAATAATGAATAATTCTTGTTCCAACTCTCTCTTATTGTGTTAATAGATCAGAGTGTGATCTAAAATGTCCATCCAAAAATTCCAACACAATTGAATGGGAAACAATAATAAACAACTTTTCCACTTATAACAATTGGTGGCAGTAAAACAGTTTTACAAACCATTCCTTTGATAACAATGTTTGTTATGAGTAGTCACTTGCATAAGAAACCAGTTCTGCTAGTTATGACATGGATTAATAACTTACTAAATCAAAAGAGCAAACATGTGATCATGAAGAGAAGATACCCATGATGTGATCTCTTCTACTTCCTTTTGCAACACAGGCTCCTCTGCATCTATGACAGATTTCTTCTCCCTCCATGATAAGTTTAAGCAGTCAGCTACAATTTTCTTTTTACTTTTCATATCTCAATATTATAAGTTCTTCATGATCGATCACTCTCTCTCTTCCTCCTTACAGGCTTGGTTGAGAACACATGCAGAGGTCTAGAATGAAATGATTGGAGTAATCGTACAGGGAGAAGAATGAAATGGGTCTGCATTGAAATTGAAAGGAATGGAATAAATTGAGTGTTAAATGGCGAGATGATCTGAAATGTAATGGTCGAAGTAATTGCAAGTAATCCACTAACATTTTTAAACATGCAGAGATGGTGAGTTGGCAGTAGTCACGTAAGAATGTAGTTGCCAGCAATGTGCCCTAGAAAGTCATCTGATTTTGGCTGTAAGAGTTACGCGAGGCGTTTGTAGATGCCAAATTTGACGTCTAACTGATGAAAGTCATGATCTGCGCTGGCGTTTGAACTTCGAAACGGTGCAATGCATGGAAAATGAAATGGTAGTGGAGAATGAAACAGTAACCGACATAAGGCGTGTGGAGTAATGGACAATAAGGCGTGGCAATGTAACTGATGGTACTGCGTGGAATCCAAGTGGATGATGAACCCTCCACTTCCATCTTCTTGGTTTGAGTCAACTTGATCGAATAATATTTTCTCTACTACTCCCGTCGAATCCTCAATATGTAAATGTTCTCATAATTGTTATGATATTCTTACCACAGGCTTACGAATACACAGTAGTGGAGGTGCAGCACTTCCGATAGCAATTAAAAAGTTCCTTATTGATTAAGGGTATATTCTCATCCTAGCCTTTTCATGACATTTCAGGGATGGGGTATGCAGAAAAGAATTTGAAAGTCCCACCAGTTGCATTTTAAGTTGATCCTCATTCATTTCCTCTGGTAATTATTTTTGCAAGAAGCAACACCCTTGCACGTGTTCTTTAAAATTAGATTTTCTTTACAGGGAAGCAACCCAGGTGCACGACATTTTGCTTCTTTGTTTGTAGATAAAAATGGCAGTATAGAAACTAGCTTGCCTAATTTATATCCTATTACAGTAGTTCAAAGTCATGCAAATATATCATGGTAGATATAATGGGTTCGATGGTGCGAGTGACGAATTCGATCTCTTTATCTCCTCGGATGTGGGGACAATGGGTAAATTAGAGGATGACTCCTGGCGGGATTGGTTGCATCTGCTGTCCGGACAACCTTGTCGCGGATGGCTAACGACTATGAGAGGAAGATAAATGTTCTTGTTCTACTATTGGTTGGAATCTCCTCCTTCTCGGAATGGAACTGCTAGAATCCGATACCACTTTCCTCGAAACGTTGTCACTCCATCTGCTATGTCCAACGCTTTTAGTTCAGTTTCTTCACCCGTTTGAATATAGTCTCCCACAATAATAGCTACTATTTGAGGGGCGATCTGACTTAGATTGCTTAGTTTTTCTGTGAACCGCGCGGATCAACGAATTATTCCATCTGTCTAAAGTTGAAGTTTGTGTTTCGCATGTTAGTGCATGAAATCTCTAAGTTCTCCATTGCATGATTTTACTGATTCGAGAGCTTTAAGTTCTTGAAAGATTGTTGATGGTTGGAGCACAGCTCTATGGAACAGACCAAAGCATTCTCCACCCCCTTGATGTGCTAGGATCATTGGTGCTCCTTGATGAGGGTGTTGGGTAGTGCTAGAGAAATAATACTGGTTTTTATGGCTGATGGGTTGTGCAGCAGCAATATCGGCAGAATGAGTCACTAAGTCGATGTTATATCTCTCAATTGTTTACTTTTAGAACTTGTTTTGGTCGTAGCGGCTGGGTTGGGCTGGGCTTAACCAGCACACACTAAGCTCTCACTTTTGGTCAAAAATCCGTTTCTGTTTCCTGTTTTCGTTTCTATTTTCTACTGAATTTTTTATATGTTTCTGGTTGTTTCCTACAGGATCCATATCTGAGAGGACACAATGCTCGCTTGAGCAGTATCTGCATTTGAAATACAGGGCCTCTTCTTCCGACATCAATATACTTGGGTTCTCTTTGTATTTATTGTACTCTGCAATAACGATGACTGCTAGGAAACTCTATTTTCTCGCTTTCATTCTCCCACCTGAATAAACTTGGGAGCTATTGATCAGTAAAATCCTTAAGCAAGGTGATTTTATATTTAAATGAGCATATTTGGTCAGATAGTCTTTTAATTATAGTATTTTGAAATTCAAGTTATGCAATATTTGTGAGTAATTTGAATAATATTTTATAAAATTTGTGGCATAAAAACATCTTATATTATATACATAGATTCTTCATAACATTGGTACTATCTATCATTGTCTCTTCTTTTTTGCATGGTGCATTTTCTCTCTACTTAGTCAATCTCACTCTTTCATTTTTCCGTCATTTTCTTATCTTGAGGTAGGTCCTCTCATAATTCCTACATATCTTGTTGTTACTTCTAGTGTGACCCCTACCTCTTATGTTCCTCTAGTACCATTTCCACCTCTTCTCCTACAAGTGAACCACTTATCTCTAATCCCACTAGTTCCATCCCCTCTTTTGTGCCTTCTAGTGTTCTACTGCTAGTGCTATCTCCTCATCTCATTGTGTTAGGTTTTCACCTTCCTCACCTAATAGTGTCTCGTATCATTCCTCTAATGTTGTATCATTACCTCATGTTTCTCATCATCTTCATATTCCTTCCATTGTTACCCATGCTACTACTACTATCATCATCCCCACCTCTACTCTAGATGCACTAGTGCGAAAGTTAGATAGTGTTGATAAGAGTTTATTCTATTCCCAAAAACCAAGATGCTATTACTTATACTTCAAAACATAACATACCTCTTATGTTTGAAGTTGTTACATGTTCATACCCTATCAATTTTGTGGCACCTTACTTTGATTTGTATCATGGTAAATATGACACAAGTACTCATAATTATTTAATACAACATTCCTAGACTATGTTTATGATAGACAAAATTTTGGCTATTATTTTCTCATACTCTTCATGTCTATGTTATTTAGTGGTTCTATACTATTCATTGGTTCTGATCCATTCATTCTTTTAATCAATTAGCTACAATAATTCTTGGTCATTTCCATAGGAATATGAACTTCAAACTATTTGTTTCAAATTTATTAGAGTGTTCCCAAGGCTTTCATGAGCATATTGATGATTATGTCATATGAACTTCAAACTACTTGTTTCAAATTTATTAGAGTGTTCCCAAGGCTCTAATGAGCATATTGGTGATCATGTCATTTGAGTTAAACTACTTTGTGCTAAAATAAATCATCAACTTCGTAAAATTTTACAAGTTCCAAGGGATTTTTTAATAAGGGTTTGTTATCTACATGTGATAGTGTGATTTTTTAAATATGCTTCTTTCATGGAGTCGCAAGGGATTTTTTTATAAGGGTTTATTATCTACCACATGTGATAGTGTGTTTTTTTAAATATGCTTCTTTCATGAAGTTTTGTGCTCATGTCAAAGATATTGAACTCAAATTATTTAGTTTTAATGGTATGAAATATGGGTCATCACATATCTCTTCTATACCTTCATACCCTTCCAATTTGAATATGGTAATCATAAGAAAGAATCTAAACCTAACAAGTTAATCATATGCCTACTACTTCCAATGTTGTTTTTTAAGCCTCAAACAAGTAGGAAATTTATAAAATTGAGTAAAACTCTAGATCATTTGCTCCAAACCCTATTGAATGATAATTTGATTACTCTTCCCCTTATTCATTCACTCAACCCATAAAGAGGGTTACATAAGGAATGAAACGAGTGCAATTTTTTAATTATTGTATTGCCCAAAATATTACAACAAACACAACTCAATAAAACACAATCAATATATTTTTAAAAATAGAACATCACCAGAATAGTAGTGTAGCAAATGCATGATCAGTGTTGTTATACTTTTGTATTGAAGCATAGAAGTTGAAATTCAAATAAGGTAGTTGATGTAATAAGTCAAAGATAATTTTTTTGATCTAGATATGCCAATAAATATAGTTGGATTTAAAGAGTTGAAATATTTGTATGAAGCTAGTTCTAATTATATGGAAGCTTGACATGCCTTTCACTTTATCGTGAAATCTTCTAAATCTTCACACTTCTTGTCAAGGATCGAGGATCCCTTGTTCATCATACTGCTATACAATGCAGAGCTTAAGTGAATAAACTGACAAACATGCCTTCAAACTATGAAGAGAAAAACCCATTAGATCGTTGCATATCGGGGTCCGCACATACTTCATACCACTGATCATTCCTTCTAATAAGGTGCAAATGTCCCTCTTGACTCGCGAACATCGATGCATTTTCGAGGCTCAGGGTTCAAATTTCCTACATACTCCATACTCTATGCTGCTTACCTACCATTTGGTAAGGAAAAAGCCACACCTCTGACTCATGATGCTTGATAAAGTCCTAACAGTCATTAACCCTATCAACTTTTTGGCTTTCATCTTTCACCATACTTCATAACCTGTCAAGGCAAAAGACTTAACTTTGACTCATGATGCTCAAAACCTCTTCAGGGTTCAGAGATCCTCCATACCCATTCCTTCAAATACAAAGGTAAGCAAAGCTCTTGAAGTTTGAAGTCCAAAATACGTTAGACTTAGCAAATTTTTCTATATAACACTGAGGGACTTGGTAAGAGGTATAAGCGAGGTCCAACGCCTGAAACCTTGCAGGTATAGTAAAAAATGACTAACTCCTAACACCTTCCTTCTTCAACAAATGATATACAGTAAGCTTGAGGTTCAAGACCCAAACTTCTACAATCACTTCACCACTTGCACAACATCTTTGACTAAAATCATGTTGAAGTTTGGAGGTGAAACTCTAAACTGAGAAGCCCTACTCACCTTTAGTCTTGTCAAGGTTCGGGATTCTCTTCTACCTTTTTCTACCTTCGCTTCTGTGACAGCCAACAAGCCACTCTTCGATCTTCAAAAGCCCAATGCTCGATATCCAAAATCCCAATCTCCGAGACTCTAAACTGAGAAGCCCAAATTGCCTTTATATTTATCTGGAATCGGCTAGGTGAAAAACCAAATTCAAAATCCTGACTTACCTTTAGTCTTGTTGGGGTTTGGGTTTCTCTTCTTCCTTCTACCTTCCTTCTCTTCTGTGAAAGCCAAAAAACTGACCTCCGATCTTCAAAAGTTTGATGCCCAATTTTGTTCAAATTTCTAAGGCAAATTTCTCAAGTATAAGTTAAGCAATATCTCCGATGCCCGATAACTACACCCATGTGACCATCTTTTGGAGAAGCTTGACTTTCTAATTTTAACATTACACCAATTCTTTCACTACAATCTCGACTAGTTTTGGGAATGCATCAAACTTAACTCCATCCTTTAAATTGTTCGCTTCTTGTTTTTGACATCCAATATTTGCAAGATGATCTGCTTCCATCCAATATTTCTTTTTGAATTGGGAAACTTAAGACAATTCTGGAGACAATGCTTCTCATGGAGCAATTGTAGCTAATTGAGCATATGCTTGTAACTGAGCCACATTATTTAAAATTGTCACCTCTTGTAAAACACAATTTTTTTTTCATTTTATCCCACTTTCAAAGGGTGATCCCACAATAGTGGTTTACAATTTTTGGCCAAATTGGACACTGAAATTATTATTTTTAACTAAATCTTCACATTCGGGCACCTATAGCGGCTAAACTGTGATGAATTTGAAGATGATGCAAACTAGAGTCTCATCACATTTTGTCTGTAGATTCTAAAAATATTTTTTCCAAACTTTTTGGAATCAGATTGCACTTCTTTTCCTATCTTCCCCGAAAACTGGTTTTTTTCAGAAACCAACATTTTTAAAAAGTGACGCACACCGTATAACGCATAACTTTTTTTCCATGAAGGATAAAATTCTAATTCTTTCAAATTTAGATTTGTAACTTTGATATCTAGTGCTTCCACTTGGTTAGATATTTTTTTATTGAATATTTTTTCTTTAATCAAGTTTCAAAGTCAAACTAATTACAATTCAAACATAGCGCGACCTTATAATGCGTAACTGTTTTTGTATATATCAAAATTCATCTTTTTTTTTTGTTGGATCAAGGACTTCAATATTTGGTGCACTCTTATTTTTCATGGTTTTTTTGATAATCTGCTATTTTTCCACATGTGTAGAATAGAGACCTTCATTTTCAATGAAAAACCTATGTTTAATAAAACTAAAAAAAACAAATACATAATAAAACCAAAAAATATTAAAATTATATTCGTTGGATAGCTCGTTCTGAGGAATACCTGATTCTAGTTGGGTTTGTGAAGATTCCTCCATTTTCATCCTCAACCCAAGCTCCGAAGTGCCAAAATTTAGGTTTTTTTGTGTCTCAAGGGGCGGGGGGTGAGGGATAAAGGGGGTTCGAGTGAGTCCCTTTCCAATGCATTTATTTATTTTTTTGGCGGCCAAGATTCAAAGAGGTTCGCTTGAACCTTGGTTCGAGCGAACCCCTTATGGGTTCAGTTGAACCAGCACGTTCGTACGAACCCCCAAAATCACATTTTTTGCCTTGGGGTAATTTTTTGTGAGTTTTCCTTCCTCACTTGAATTGTAAACCACTATTGTGGCTTCACCCCAAAACTAATAATATCGATCAAAATTTCTAGAAAAACATCATGAAATTGTATTTTGTAATTGCTCACACCCCATATTTGACAATAAATCTACTAGTTTATTTTCCTCTCTATTGGTATGGTTTATACTACAAATAGATAACTTATCCATTAAATGCCACACCTGATGCAACACATAATCTAGTCTCCAATTTTTAAATATTTCCTTTGTTTGCAAGCATTTATTATTATTAATGAGTTGCCTTCGATATGAAGATTTTTAAATTACAACTCTAAGGCCATTTGAAGTCCATAAAGAAGTGCTTGTGCTTCGGTGATGTTATTTGTACCATGAGAAAGTTTAACTAATTTTTCACCAATGAGATACCCCTTACTGTCTCTAATTACCATACCTACACCTGAAACACCCAGATTCCCCCTTGAAGCTCTGTCAAAATTTAACTTGAAAAAACCTGAGGGAGGTGGGAACTGAGAAACATTTGATCTATCAATTTTATCTTTTGTTAGATGGAATTGACTTCTTTTAAAGGATAGAACAATATTTGTCTAATTCTTCATTGCTAATGCATCCCAATCAGTGAAGAAAGAACCAACATGCTTGACCTCTTACACTCATGCATTTGTTACCTCTAAGATTGACTTCTCTAATGCAATAGGACTTGATCAATTGATGTTGATTCCTTTTTGAAAATACGCTTATTACACTCCCACCAAATATTCTAGATAACTAAAGCTGGAATTATTTGCTAAATGACAGAGAAGAGTGAGGTTTTATACAACACTGGCCAACTTGCAAAGAGTTCCCAAAGAGTAGTAGTTAGGGGCGAATACCAATTAAATTTTCCTTTGATGAAATTCCAACAAATCTATGTACAAACTTACATCCCAGGAAGAGATGATTTGAATCTTCCTGAACTACATCACATAGAACACATTTGAATTGATTTGAAATTTCCAACTTAGCCAATCTATCAACTGTTACAATTCTTATTTTTATGGCCAGCCAAGCAAAACAACCCGCCTTAGGAAATCCTGCTGAGTTCCAACAAAATGACAAAGCCCCTTGTGATTCATGGTGTACCCCTCCACTTACAATTACTTTATAACCCTGGTTTACTAAATACTTTCCCATTCTAGAAGGCACCTAGATAATTTTATCTAGCGTAGATGATCTGAAAACTGTTCCACCCCTTAGAATATCTTCCAATTTCTAGTTTTGATCAGTTGGGGTGTGAGAGCTTGAAAAATATCTCCACTTGACTTTCCCCATTGGCTCTAATGAATCTCGAAAGTAATCCTTTACTTTAGCACCCCAAGAAGCATTCAATATTTCCTTTGCCATTCTAAAATCATAAAGAGAATTCAAGGATGGAAAGCCATTCCAGGAATCTTTCCAGAAGGTAGCTTCCTCCCCATTATGTATTTTCCAACTTATATATGGAACAATTATTTTTCTACATGATATCAAAAAATTCCACATGGAGGACCCCTGCTGTGGGTTTGCTATTGTTAGTATTCTATTTGGTGAAGCCTCATCTAAATACTTACTTTGCATATCTGACACCATTTGGCATGAGGCTTTTCGTACATATGCCATACCAATTTAGCTCCTAATGAAAAATTTCTAGCCGTCATATTATGTATGCCTGCACCTCCTTCCAACTTTTCCACACAAAGGTTTTCTATTGATACTAAAGGAATTTTCTTAGAGTTGTCCATATTTCCCTTCCACAGGAAACCTCTTGTCAATTTTTCTATTTTATTTACCATGGATTTTGGAGCCTTTACTGCCATATAATAATTTGGTGTTGAAGATAGCATTGATTTTACCATAAGATCCTACCTGCAAGTGACAACCACCTTCCTTTCCATGAGGATATTCTGAGTTTGATGCACTGAATTATCTTATCCCAAAAGCTTACTCTATTTGTAATTGAGAAGAGGGGAAGACCAAGATATTTGCATGGCAGCTCTGTTGCTTTGAAGCCCAACACTTTTATTATTTTCCTCTTCACCACTGATTTAGTATTTAGAACATAGACTTTATATTTTTCTACATTGAGTTTTTGCCTTGAAACTTTTGTATATTTTTGCAATAAGCCTTGAATTTGTTTTGCTTCATCGATGGTTGCTTTTCCAAAAAATAATATGTTATCCACAAACAAAGAGTGTGTGACTGAGATATTGATAGTAGGAAGAAATACTCCTTTCCATAAATCCCAAGAATGAACCCTTTTAATAGCTCTACTTAGTGCTTCAGCTAAGATGATAAGTAAGAAGGGGGATAGAGGGTCTCTTTGATGCACATCCTAGGTGGATTTGAAAAACTTGATGGGGACCCATTAATGATAACTAAAAATATTGCACTGGATAAGAAAAATAATATCCATTTACACCATTTATTTGTAAATCCAAACTTTTTTAAGATTTGAGTTAGCAAAGCCCAATTGAGTCTATCATAAGCTTTCATCATATCTAGTTTAACAATTATTGATGACATATTATATGTTTGTATTGAATGCAAGACTTCATGGGAAACCAATGCACCTGCTACTATCTCTCTCCCTGGAACAAAAATCCCTTGCTCCTCTAAAATTATTTTTGGAATATATTGGCAAAGTCTGAGGTAGATTGATTTTGTAAAGATTTAACAAACCATGTTACAAAATGAAATAGGTCTGAAATCTGCAAAAGTTTTTGGTTGCTCAATCTTGGGAATTAAGTCAATGTTAGTAACATTAAACCACTTCAAAATAGTCCCCGTTTTCCTTGACTCTTCCATTGCATTAAGTAGATATTGAGTAATAAAATCCCAACCTTTTTGGAAGAAGATTGTCATGAAGCCATCCAGATTTGGAGCCTTGTTCGGGGGTAATGAGAAAACCACAAACCTCACTTCTTCTAGAGTAAAAGGCCTCGTCAACTGTTCATTGTCATTAATTTACTAATCAACAGGGGTATAACCTCAAGTAAATATTCACTGAGGCACATGTGTAGACAATAAATTTAAAAAAAAATGCATACCCTCATTTTGAATATCTTCTTCACTTGTGAGGGATGATCTTGTCAGACCGTCCTGGATAGAAAAGATAGAACTTTTTGCCTGTTTGATCTATGTTGAAACATGAAAAAGTTTTGTGTTTCTATCACCTTCCTTCAACCATAACTCTCTAGATTTTTTGTGCCAATAAACCTCCTCCCTTGCTAGAATTTCTTCCCATTTTGAGTGCAACAATGTTTGTTTTTCAAAAATCTCTTTGTTCATTCTATTTGAGATGATATGCTCATTTACCTCTGACAATAGTTTAAAAAATCTCTCATTTTCTTTGAAAATATTCATGAATACATGTGCATTCTAGTTGATTATCTGCAAACTCAAATTCATGATTATTTTGAAACTTCATAATGGGTAAGTGCATGGATCTGTGACACAAAAAAGGCTCTTAAGATGCCATTTTTTTTTATGAAATCAGCAAAATCTGATTTGCACAAGAAAATGAAGATAGTTATGCTCAAAATTTCAAGATGTAGCAAGAACAAGAGTTGAAGTGATCCAAGTCTAGTTTCTAAGCTACTAATTCTTTTTGAAATTAATGAAGATTAAGGTTCTCAAAAGGGGAGAATAGGCCTTTGTTTTAAAAAAAATAGCATAGCGTCGAGGGCCCCCTTTGATTAACTTTTTTTTGAATTTCAAAATCCAAATGGTGAGTAGTTAAGCTAACACCATGTAGTTTATCCTCATTCTCTTTCACACTCCTCTCTCTCTCTCTCTCCCTCTCTTTCTCCCACTCTCTCTCCCTCTCTCTCTCTCTCAATTCTCTCCCTCTCTTAGGTCTTTCTCTCCCTCTCTCTCAAGTCTCTCCCTCTCTCCCTCTCACCCCCTCTCCCTCTCTCAAGTCTCTCTCTCTCTCACTTCCTCTATCTCTCTCCCATCCCTCTATCTCCCACTCCTTCTCTCTCCTCAATCCTAAACCCTAAACCCTCTACCATCTACCCTCAATCATAATCCCTCAACCCTATACCTCTCTCTCTCTCTCTCTAAAGTCTCTCCCTCCTACCCCCTCTCCCTCACAGGTCTCTCTCTCTCTCTCTCTCTCTCTCACTCCCTCTATCTCTTTCCCACTCCCTCTCTCTCTCACTCCATCTATCTCTCTCCCACTCTCTCTCCCAAGTCTCTCCCTCCCACCCCTCTTCCTCCTCTCTCTCTCAAGTCTCTCCCTCCTACCCCCTCTCCCTCTCTTAGGTCTCTCTTTCACTCTCTCTCTCAAGTCTCTCCCTCCCACCCCCTCTCCCTCTGCCAAGTATCTCTCTCTCACTCCCTCTCCTTGAGGTGGATTGGAGAAAATAAATTGGACGTAAGCTCCTTTTATTTCTTCTTGTATAAGATATTTCATGATCTGGGCTTCAAATGGGAGGATTAATTCCCTACATGTATTGCTACAAGTACTAAGAAATGGGAGGATTTTCAAGATGTTTTTCCATCACTACTTTAATATTTGTTATTGTATTAATTTATTTTTTGAGATACAAAAATAATGAGAAATTAATACATGCAAATATATATATTCCTTAATATGCCCCAATTAAATGTGTATATTACATTTAAAGTTAGTTGTAATGATTTATGGTTTACATTTAAAGGCTTATATTTCATATGAAGGTGCTGGTTTCAACCTTTTGCATGAAGGAAAATAGGTTTCACAACTTCAATTTATTGAAATGGACACACAACTAAAAATCCAAAACTAAAAAAATGAAAGGCTTAGAAATGCCTTTATAAAGAAATTAAACTTCTAAATTCACCCCTTCATTGAAACCTTCCTTGTTGCAATTTGAATTCTGACCCTGCCACAAATCACTACCAAAATCCTTTAGAATAGGCAACTTGCTCAAAATTTCTGATTTGGAAAGGTTGCATTAACAAGGAAAATTGACCCTGACATCAAACTTCAGCAAACTGCCTTCAAACCAAGAAATTACACCCAAAAAATATTCTCAAATCTGCACAAAATTTGTATGCTTGCAATGACTGCAAAGACACCATGACCACTACTCACTTGCATCTGATAACTATCCCTACTCATAATGATTGTGAAGAAAGCACTACCCTAAACATGACTGCATTTTAAAATCATGAAGGATGCATTACATTGTTAACATGGTTGCATTCTTCACAAGATGCCACTGTCCATAACCATGACTGTTAAGATGTTCAGTAATGGATTCAATGGTGACTATGGAGTTTTCTTGAAGGAAAAGCATGTGAATTTCGGACAAAATATGAAACAATGCCTTCTATTATAAAAGACATATTTTATTGCTCTTCTATAAACCTTAAAACTCCTTCCATCATCATTGTTTGAAATTAAAAATTGATCAACCCTTCCTCATTTAGTATGCTTCAACTTGAGGCTAAAGTTTTCATCAGAAGGCCGTGAACTCACCTTTCCAATTAATATGTCCCCACTATATATAAGTATAAACCAATAAAAGGGAATCCATCATTGTCAAGCTTATCTACTCTTAGGTTTTTTGTGTTTGGCTTTCCAAAATCTACTCTAATCTTGGATGAATTTTAGAGTCATTGTCATCATGATATGTCTCTTTAGATAATCTCAGTCACCCTTCATACACATCATGATAATATGGATTTCCTTCATTATGTATCATGATCACCCTTCAATCACTATCATCATGATGTGGCTTTTCTCATTATGCATCAAGCCTGGTTGTCAATGTGCTATGGTTTCAATAGGGACTTGGCATTTTAAGTTTTCAACTTGAAACATGTCAATGCTCACTGCCAAGTCTTTAACTTCCATGAAAATGTAGTGTTTTCTTTTGACTACCTCCTTGAGAACCACACTTATACATAATGACTATACCTTATCTTCTCATATCATTACACAAAGAAAACAGTGAGACCAATTACTATACCTATATCAATGGGCTGCCTCTTCAAAAATTGTTGCACCTTCACTGCCTAGGGTTTCAAAACCTTACCAATCAACAAGCTCTTAACAAAAAGGGTTTAAACTTATGAAATATAAGGCTCAATAATCTACACATACTATTTTCTCATGACTTCAAACAACATCCATTTGTCATTACAAACACAAAGATGATTTCCCTCCAAACTCAAAAATCAAAGATGAAGCTTAATCCCTTTTCACTCGTGCATGTGAATATCATGAAAAGAAGCCCCATGAAATAATTAAAATTCATTTTCAATGCTTTTGTCACAAAATAAAAGACCTTTGACTTAAATAGTTTATGGTTGTTCTCTGAGTATTGCCTTTTCCCCTGTCTATAATTTGATGATCCTTTGCATACTTTATGGTGGTTGTCTATTTATTGTCATTTACCTCACATTATGGTCTTGACCTCCATGCATAGTGACATTTACACCCTGTTGTCCTTGTAAATTTTCTAATGGCATGACTGTCCATTCTATGCAGAGTGTCCCCTCTTTCTTATTAGCACTGGCTTACAACTAACACAACCTTTTATTGCTCTCCACGAAAAATGTGTTTGTTAAAGTGAAGTTGAAATAACAAACTTAAGTGATGGAAAAGTGGTAGAGTCATTAAAAGTGCGTGTTTTCTAAATTAGAATCAAAAGGTCAATGGAAAGGACTTCCAAGCGAATGTTTCCAAGACACTTCATTTGAAGCAAGGAGATTTCCAAATTTTCCAATGATTTACACGTGTGGTAAAAAAATTTAGCTTATTTAGGTGAGGCACTGGGTTGGTCACACAATTTCAGCATGTACTTAATCTTCATTATCCAATCTTCATTCACAATTTTTTACTCAAAATTAATCATATGGTATTCCTTTGTTGTAGTTTTCAACTACTGTTAATAAACATTAAAAACTAAAAGTTACAGTTTTGATGTCAAGGGTTTTGAGATTGAAGTTATGACAATCATTAGTCATGTTACCATGATTCTTAGAAACTTCTTGTCTGAGCCTATGAGATTTATTTGGGCCCCTCTACGATAATATCTCTCAATTTTCACTATCTTGGAAGCATTTTGTCGTGGTGGCGATTTTTCACTTGAGGAAAAAGTTATCAAATGCAAGCAGTGTAAACTTGCAAAGTGTTGCAACTTTCATTCTGCAACTCATGTGACCAAAGAGAATATTCCAACACATCTAGATGGGTATTTTTATGCTAAGCATAGTCCTCTTTCACACCCAAACATGCCAAATTGCTTTGTGCTATGTTCAATCGACTGAATCCCTTAAGAGTCCAAAGTACAAAATAGCTGCAATCTTTGACGAGATGTTACTCGGATACCGTGACACTTAGAAAAGTCTCGTCTAAGCCTATGGGATTGTGTTGGGCCCTTATACAATAATCTCTCTCTATTTTCACTATCTTAGAGGAGTTTTTTTGTAGTGACGATTTTTCACTTGAGGAAAAAGTTGTCAAACACAAGTAGTGTAAAGTTGCAAAGTAGTGCAACTTTCATTCTACAACTCTTGTGACCAAATGAAATATTCCAATGCATCCAGATGGGTATTTTTACAATAGAAATATTCCTCTTTCACACCCAAACACGTTGAATCACTCCAAGCTATGTTCAACCGGCTGAATTCATTAAGAGTCCAAAGTAAAAAATGACTGCAATCTTCAATGGGTTGTTACTTGGATACCATGTCACTTATAAAATTATTTCCTGAGCCTATGGGATCACATTAGGACTCTCTACAATAATCTCTCTCATTTTTTTCTATCTAGGAGGCATTTTCTTGTTGTGACGAAATTTTGCTTGAGGAAAAAGCTATCAAATGCAAGCAGTGTAAAGTTACAAAGTAGTGCAAATCTCATTTTGCAATTCGTGTAACCAAACAGACTATTCCAACACATTCAGATGGATATGTTTATGCTAGGAATGGTCCTCTTTCACACCCAAACACGCCGAATTTCTCTGAGTTACATTCAATCGACTGAATCCCTTAAGAGTCCAAAGTGTAAAATAGTTGCAATCTTCGACAGGTTGTTACTCAAATATCGTGACACTTAGAAACTTCTCGTTTGAGCCTATGGGACCACATTTCTATAATAACCTCTCTCGGTTTTCACTATCTTGGAGGCATTTTCCCATGGTGGTGAATTTTCACTTGAGGAAAAAGTTGTCAAATGCAAGCAGTGTAAAGTTGTAAAGTGATGCAACTTTCGTTTTACAACTCATGTGACCAAATGAACTATTCCAATGCATCTAGATGGGTACGTTTATGCTATGCATGGTCCTCTTTCACACCCAAACATGCCAAATCGCTCTGAGCTACATTCAACTAGCTAAATCCCTTAAGATTCCAATGTGCAAAATGACTGCAATCTTTGATGTGCTGTTACTCGGATACCATGATTCTTAGAAACTTTTCGTTTGAGCCCATGGAATTCTGTTGGAACCCTCTACAATAACCTCTCTTAGTTTTTGCTATCTCAGAGGAATTTTTTCATGGTGGTGACTTTTTACTTGAGGAAAAAGTTGTCAAATGCAAGCAGTGTAAAGTTGCAAAGTGGTGCAACTTTCATTCTACAACTTGTGTGACCAAACGAACTATTCCAATGCATCCATATGAGTATTTTTATGCTAGACATGGTTCTATTTCACACCCAAACACGTTGAATCACTTTGAGCTATGTTCAACTGACTAAATCCCTTAAGAGTCCAAAGTGAAAATGGATGCAATATTCGATGGGATGTTACTTGGATACTGTGATGTTTAGAAACTTTTCATCTGAGCCTATGGGATTGTGTTGGGCCCCTCTCCAATAATCTCTCTCAATTTTTTCTATCTTAGAGGTATTTTCCCGTGGTGGCAACTTTTTGCTTGAGGAAAAAGTTATCAAATGCAAGTAGTGTAAAGTTGAAAAGTGGTGCAACTTTCATTCTACAACTCATGTGACCAAAAAAAATATTCCAATGTGTTTGAATGGGTATTTTTACACTAGGAATAGTCCTCTTTCCCACTTAAACACATTGAATTGCTCCGAGCTACGTTCAACCGACTGAATTCCTTAAGAGTCCAAAGTGTAAAATGATTACAATCTTCAATGGGTTGTTACTTGGATATCGTGACACTTAGAAACTTCTCATCTAAGCCTATGGGATTGTATGGTACCTCTACAATAAAATATTTCAATTTTTTCTATCTCAGAGGTGTTTTCATATGGTGACAACTTTTCACTCGAGGAAAAAATTGTCAAATGCAAGTAGTGTAAAGCTGCAAATTGGTGCAAATTTCATTTCTGTAACTCATGTGACGAAACAGACTGTTCCAACGCATCTGGATGAGTTCATTTACGCTAAGCATGGTCCTCTTTCACACCCAAACATGTTGAATCGCTCTGAGCTACGTTCAATCAGATGAATCCCTTAAGAGTTCAAAGTGCAAAATGACTGCAATATTTGATGGGCTATTACTCGAATACCATGACACTAAAATTTTTTTCATTTGATCCCATGAAATCATGTTGGGCTCATCTACAACAACCTATCTCAGTTTTTTCTATCTTGGAGGTATTTTCCCGTGGTGGTGACTTTTCACTTGAGGAAAAAATCACCAAATGCAAATAGTGTAAAGTTGCAAAATGGTGTAAATTTCGTTCTACAACTTATGTGACAAAACAAACTGTTCCAACACATCCGGATGGGTATTTTTACACTAGGAATCTTCCTCTTTCACACCCAAATACGCCGAATCTCTCTGAGCTACGTTCAACCAGTTGAATCCCTTAAGAGTCCAAAATGCAAAATGATTGCAATCTTCAATGAATTGTTACTGGAATACCATGAAATATAAAAAATTATTGTCTGAGCCTATGGGATCGTGTTGGGCCCCTCTACAATAACCTCTCTTGATTTTTTCTATCTTAGAGGAATTTTCCTATGGTGGTGAGTTTTCGCTTGAGGAAAAAGTTGTCAAATGCAAGTAGTGTAAAGTTGCAATGTGGTGCAACTTTTATTCTATAACTCATGTAACCAAATGGACTGTTCCAACACACCCAAATGGGTATGTTTATGTTATTAATTATCCTCTTTTGCACCCAAACACACTGAATCGCTTCGAGCTACGTGCAACTGGCTAAATCCCTAAAGAGTCTAAAGTGCAAAATGGTTGTAATCTTCGATGGGTTGTTACTCGGATACCGTGACACCTAGAAACTTCTCGTCTAAGCCTATGGAATAACATTGAGCCCCTCTATAATAACCTCTCTTGGATTTTTCTATCTCAGAAGTGTTTTTTCATTTTGCAACTTTTCACTTGAGGAAAAAGTCAAATGCAAGTAGTGTAAAGTTGTAAAGTGGTGCAACTTTAATTTTACAACTCATGTGACCAAACAAACTATTCCAATGCATCCAAATGGGTATGTTTACACTAGGCATGGTCCTCTTTTGCAACCAAACATGTCGAATCTCTTCGTGCTACATTCAATTGACTGAATCCCTTAAGAGTCCAAAGTGCAAAATGACTACAATCTTTGACGGGTTGTTACTCAGATACCGTGACACTTAAATTTTTTTTTTTTTTTTCTGATCCTATGAGATCAATGTTGGTCCCCTCTACAATAACATCTCTTCGTTTTCACTATCTTGGAGGCATTTTCTTCTGGTGGCGACATTTCACTTGAGGAAAAAAGTGTCAAATACAAGTAGTGTAAAGTTGTAAAGTGGTGCAACTTTCATTCTGCAACTCATGTGACCAAATGAACTATTCCAACATGTTTGGATGGGTATGTTTATGATAGGAATGGTCCTTTTTCACACCCAAACATGCCGAATCACTCCAAGCTATGTTCAACCTATTGAATCCCTTAAGAGTCCAAAGTGCAAAATGGTTGCAATCTTTGACGAGAGGTTACTCAAATATTGTGATGCTTAGAAACTTCTCATATGATCCAATGAGATCATGTTGAGCTCCTCTAAAATAACCTCTCTCAGTTTTTTCTATATCAGAGGCATTTTCCCGTGGTGGCAACTTTTCACTTGAGGAAAAAGTTGTCAAATGCAAGTAGTGTAAAGTTGCAAGTGGTGCAACTTTTGTTCTGCAACTTGTGTGACCAACATATTTTTCCAATGTATCTGGATATGTATGTTTATGCTAGGCATGGTCCTCCTTTTCACACAAACACATCAAATCACTCTAAGCTACGTTCAACCGACTAAATCCCTTAAAATTCCAAAGTTGAAAATGACTGCAATCTTTGATAGGTTGTTACTTAGATACCATGATGCTTAGAAAATTCTTGTCTAAGCCTATGAGATTATGTTGGGCCCCTCTATAATAACCTCTCTCCGTGTTTTCTATTTTGGAAGCATTTTCCCATGGTGGCGACTTTTCACTTGAGAGAAAAGTCAAATGCAAGCAATGTAAAGTTGCAAAGTGGTTCAACTTTCGTTCTATAATTTGTGTGACCAAATTTATTGTTACAATGTGTCCATATGGGTAAATTTACACTAGGAATGGTCCTCTTTCACATACAAACATGTCGAATTGCTTCGAGCTACGTTCAACCGACATAATCCCTTAAGAGTCCAAAGTGCAAAATGGCTGCAATCTTTGACGGGTTGTTACTTAGATACTGTTATACTTAGAAATTTATTGTCTAAGCCTATGGAACTGCATTGGGCCCTTCTATAATAACCTCTCTCAAGTTTTTCTATCTCGGAGGCATTTTCCCGTGGTGGCAACTTTTCGCTTGAGAAAAAAGTTGTTAAATGCAAGCAATGTAAAGTTGCAAAGTGGTGCAACTTTCATCCTGAAACTTGTGTGAAGAAAAAAATATTCCAACACATCTGTATGGGTACATTTACACTAGGCCTTTTCTTCTTTAATACTCAAAAACAATGAATCAATCTGAGGTACGTTCAACCGACTGAATCCCTTAAGAGTCTAAAGTGCAAAATGGCTGCAATCTTCGATGGGCTGTTACTCAGATACCATGATGCTTAGAAACTTATCATCTAAGCCTGTGAGATTTTTTTGGGACCCTCTACAATAACCTCTCTTGGTTTTTCCTATCTTGAAGGTGTTTTCTTGTGGTGGCAACTTTTTGCTTGAGAAAAAAGTTGTCAAATGCAAGTAGTGTAAAGTTGCAAAGTGGTGAAACTTTCATTAAGAAACTCGTGTGACCAAATGAACCATTCAAAAATATATGAATGGGTAAATTTACACTATGAATGGTCCTCTTTCACACCCAAACATGCCGAATTGCTTTGAGCTACAATCAATCGACTGAATCCCTTAAGCGTCCAAAGTGAAAAATGACTACAATCTTTGATGGGCATTTACTCAGATACCATGATGGTTAGAAACTTCTTGTATTAGCCTATGAGATTGTATTGGGCCCATCTATAATAACCTCTCTCATTTTTTTCTATCTCGAAGGTGTTTTCTCATGGTGGTGACTTTTGACTTGGAGAAAAATTTGTCAAATGCAAGCAGTGTAAAGTTACATAGTGGTGCAACTTTCATTTTGCAATTCATGTGACCAAATGAACTATTCCAACATGCCTGGATGGGTACGTTTATACTAGACACGGTCCTCTTTTGCACCTAAACACACCAAATCGCTCTGAGCTACGTTCAATCGGTTGAATCACTTAAGAGTATGAACTGCACTTGTTGTCACCGAATAGTGCACTCTTGCTGAGATGAAAAACTCAGCTTACTAGTGAAACATTGGATACAAATATTCAATATCCATGACATATGGTTCTTCGTGCTCTAGAGTTATAAAACATGATGTGGGGACAGTTATATGACATGTTTAGTTGTTGGATACGAGCCTCAACCATGAATTAAAAGCAATACATTTTGCTATGATATTTTTTAATGGGAAGGAGCTCTTATAGTTCATTTGAAACCTTTTGGTGTTAAAATCCTTGCCAGTAGACAATAATAGAACTCAAGAAGCATGAAGCATACGCGAAAATAGATGAAGTATACATATGAATCATGAAGAATACATGTGAACACATGAATTATACATTAGAAGCATAGAACATACACGTGAATACACGTAATACAAATGAAGAATACACATGAATAAGTGAAGCAGGGTGATCCCACAATACTGGTTTACAATTTTTGGCCAAATTGGGCACTGAAATAATTTCTTCTAACTAAATCTTCACTTTGCAATGTGCCAACCAATTTTTTATTTGAATTAACACAACACAAACCAGCATTACACCAATTGATTAGCATTAGCTTCCAAAGGATAATCATATGAAATGCAATCTACGTCAAGAATGTGCACGCAAGACCCGATGTGGGTGAGGTGCTAACATATGGCGGAGCAAACTGAATTATAACTAAAAGTAAATTACAAATGAATGCAAAGAGGTGGTGAACCAACCATGAGATATTTCCACGCTACCACTTAATTAGTGGGGGAAAAAACATTACAATTCAAAACTAATTCATCTGCTACAGCAAGCATCCACTCAATAGTGGAAATTCACCACTTTTCAATGGGTGATAAATGAGAGATTAGTTTGTTCTTTCCTCCACATTGGTGGTAAACTAACCAGGGGTTACAATGTGCTAAATTAAACATAAGTAATGTAGCAAATTAAATGACTGGAATAGTAGTACTGTTTACAACCTTACAATGATAAATAACTGCAAATTACAAGTTCTTTTACAATCAATAACAAAGCCGAATGAAGGAAGATAATTTCTCAACTCCAAATCTTCTCAACTACTAAAGAACAAGCCAAAAATTTGATCTACTGACGGATTTGATATAAAACCAACAAACTAAGATTTGTTACCGGCAATAAGCCATCAATAAATTGTTCATATCTTCACCCCAAAAGCTCTCGTCTTTTCCAAATGGACTGCACATAAACTACCAGCATAAATTCCCATGAAATATTGCATAGCTTGAAAAGAACTAAGTCTAATATAAAATGGAAATAATTTAAAATGTAGAACAACATCAATACAAAACATAAAAAATACTTATTTCTCTCTCAAAACTCCAAAGTCACACTCCAAACTGAAAGTGAACACATGCTAGAGCATGGTGACCAACTCACATGAGTTATACAATGCAAATCAAACAAGAAATTGAAAGCACAACCTCCAATGACCAGCAAGAGAGATGGTATGACCCTAGAGGAAGGGTGACCTCTCTAGGACATTGAGGACTCCAAATTAAATTTTGAAATTCTGTAATTAGGGGCGCCACTAGCATAAAAATCAATGGAACCAATACCCATAAGCAGATTAAAATCATACAAAAAGTTGTATCTAAAAATCTCCTTCAGCCATGATAAGACCAACAAACACAAAACTAATAAAAAACACCAAAATATTCAACGTTGATGCACAAAATTCACTTTTGAATGAAGCAGACTCACAACTGACCATCTAGGGAACCATAGTTTCAGGCCTGAAGAATGGTGTAGAAAAGCTAAGCTCCCCCTTAGCCGGGTTCTGAAATCAAATGAGTAGTATTTCGATATAATTTTCCAAAGATACCAAATGAGAGAGCAAAGGCCTTCTTTTATAGAATTGAAGATTATTGTTGGCTTTCCCTCTTCCTTCAAAAGGGACACCCATTTTACTTTTGCAATCATTTAATTTTTAAAACATTTAATTCACTTTTTTTCTCCTCTTCATTTTGGCGTCCAAGTGAGGAGACATTATAAGCATTAAAATGTTTAATCTCCTCTTAATGTGGCGTCCACCCTTCATGACCACATTTAAAAACAACATTAAGTCATTAATACTAGGACAAGGGGGCCAATATGAAAATAAAACATTAATAACTTAGAATAAATCATTTCACCAAAATGAGCCTCAAAATGCTAAAAGCCAAATATGCTCCAAACTGCATTGCTCGAAATGGAAACTGAGTTGATTGCTGATGCTACTGCCCAAGATGGCACTACCAAAAATAGAACTTACTAAAAATAGTAAATTCTGAGAAGTTGTCCAATGCCTTTGCATGTCATACCACTGTGAAGCTCTCTGAAAACCCATAAATAATCTGCAATCCAAAACTCAAAACTCCAATGTTCTGGCTAAAAATAGCAAGTTCCAGAAAAGGTTGCCAGATGGAGATGCGTGTTACACCATTTTGAAGCTCTCCAAAACCCAAAAAACTCCACTAGACATGCATTAGAAACTCATACATGAAAACCCTAAAAAAAGCTTCAGAACCCCAATAAGATAGGAAACCCTAATTTCACCTATGACAAGCCTACAGGTTTCCGAAAATAGGCTATCAGTCACCAAAGAGCGAATAGTTAAAAATGGGGACATTACACACTTTTGGGCACCTATAGCAGCTAAATCGTGAGGAATTTGAAGATGATGCAAACTAGTGATTTGTGACATTTTGTCTGTAGATTTTAAATATATTTTTTTCAAAATTTTTGGAATCAGATTACACTTATTTTTCCATCTCTTTCAAAAATTAGTTTTCTTAGTAAACAACATTTTTAAGGAGTGACACTCACCATATACAACATAACATTTTTTCCATGAAGGATAAAATTCTAATTTTTTCGAATTTAGATTTGTAACTACGATATCTAGTGCTTCCAATTGATCTCATAGCATTTTATTGAATATTTTTTCCTTAATCAAGTTTCAAAGTCAAACCAATTACAATTCAGACATAGGCGGACCGTATACACTGTGACATTTTTTGTATGTATCGAAATTCAATTTTTTTTTGTTAGATCAAGGACTTCAATATCTGGTACACTCATATTTTTTAATTCTTTTTTTTATATGAACAAAGAGCTTGATTTTTGGTGAAAAACCTATGTTTAATAAAACTAAAAAAACAAATACATAATAAAACCAAAACATATTAAAATTATATTTGTTAGATAGATCGTTTTGAGGACTACCATCATCCAGTTGGGTTTGTGAAGTCTCCTCCATTTTCATCCTCAACCTGAGCTTCGAAGCGTAAAAAAATTGACTTTTTTGGTGCTTGAGGGGGAGAAGGGGGGTTCAAGCGAACCCCCTTTCCACAAGCCTTTTGTTTTGGATTTTTTCTAGGAATGGTGGCTCCCATCATTAAATGGGTTCGCTCGAACCCGGGTTCTAGCGAAGCCTCTTTTGGTTCGCTCAAACCAAATAGTTTGTTCGAACCCCTAAAAGACTTTTTTTTGCATGGGGTCATTTTTTGGTAACTTTTTCCTTCCTCACTCGAATTGTAAACCACTTTTGTGGCTTTAACCAACACAAGTAATGGAAGCATTGCAAAGGATAAAAACCACTAGGAATGGAGCTTATTTACACAACATGCATTAGATGTAGCTTATTGAGTAATCGATAGTAATTATTTAAGCATTAGATGTAAACAAAACCCATGCCTACAATATTCAAGCATATAATTTACACAATACACATGATAACATCATTCAAGAATGACAGTAGTAAAATAATATTTTTTTAATCAAATCGTAAGGCTATACAATGTTATATGTCGATTAAAGTATATACAATATATCCAAAAAATCCATACAGGCTTACTACAAAAGAGCCATATGGACATAAAATGTCACATATATATCTATAGTACAAGCCATATGTTCCACATAGGCATACAAAAAATGACCCTAATACATAGTCATTTCCCTCTAGGGGAAGGAAAAAACATCCTGTGTTGCCTTCAAAAGTCAGCTGGATGGAGTGCCTGTTGGTTCTCTTGTCTTTCAAACATGCTCACTAGTCCTCCTCTTCACTCCTCTGGAGCTGCAACTGATACAATAAAAAGTATAGATGTTAATACATAGAAATTGAATTGTGGAATGACATATAACAAAACATAGTCACTTACCACATACAAATAGTCATTATGCACATTTATAACATTATCACGTCCATGATCTGGAGTGACAACCACCTATAGCAACCATCAAGATAAAAATTAAACTGCATACAAGTATCATTATTTTTTTTAATAATAGACCATAAAAGAGAAAATACAATGTCAAATCGACTAATCTGTTGCATACCTCTCTCAAAGGATCAAAACTGGCTAGTGTTGCAGCAACTCTATGGTCCATCATGCCACCAACATCACCGGGGCTATTTGATGTCAACATTTAAAAAGGAAACAATATATCTGATTGTCATATAAACAAGTTCAGGTAGTCCCTTTATAACTATCATATATGAGTGGAAAATGAAGATGAAAGGAGCAACAATATGGTTGTCATAAATGAGAAACAATTAAAAATGTAAAAGTGCAGCAACTTCATCGATTAAAATGCAGAAAATTCATACATCATGAGTGCAACAAATTTTGAAGTAAGCTAGTCAAGAATGGTGATACTAATAACAAAAAACAATACAAGGTAAAGGTCAATGATAGTTGAAAGAACTTGAAACACAATGTTAAGAAAACTTTGGGAAGTGATGTCAGTCCATGCAACAGTACAATCCCTATTGGTGGTAGTGGCCTTGCATGAAAGAGTAAATGGTTGGCCTCAATTGAGACTACAGTATAGTGCTTATAGATCACAAAACGATGAAAGTAATAAGTTCATTGGGATAGTCCAAAGTATTGAAAATGCCCAAGTTAAGTTCTCATTGAGATTCAAATTGCATATGCTGATGAAGTAATATTAATGAGGGAATGCTGCCAACATAGTGATAATTCCACAATGAAGTTCACATGAATGAAATGAGGATTAATATGTTACTATAAACTTTCAAAGGGATAATGGAACATAGGATGAATTAGGACATGTATAGGGTTTTACTATAGCACGTAAAGTTGGTTGTTGAGGTGTGTAGCAGTAATGCAGAAGACAACTTTGGTCAATAATGAGTGGAATGAAATATTTATTGTAATGGTACATGTGTATAGGATAAAATTTGGATGGAGGTGCTATAGCATAAAAGGGATAAAGAGACAATACTAAGAGGGGATAATGGAACATATGGTGAAATAATAGAGGGAACAATGGAATGAGAGTCGAATGCGATAATGGAACATAGAATGGACTAGTAGAGATTAGTGGGATGGTCCAAGAGGGGATCATAGAATGTAGGGTGAACTATTAGAGGTTAATGGGATGGGATTAGAAGGAAATAAAGAAACATAGGGAAAATTAGTGGGATGGTCCAAGAGGGGATAATGGAACATATAGTGAAATAAGAGAGGGTAATGGGATGGGAATATAAGGGGTTAATGGAACATAAGATGGACTAGAATAGATTAATGGGATGGGATAGGATGGGATAACAAAATATAGCATGAACTATTAGAGTTTAATGGGATGGAATTAGGAGGGAATAAAGGAACATAGGGTGAATTAGGGAAAGATAATGGGATAAGACCAAGAGGGGATAATGGAACATATTGTGAAATAAGAGAGGGTAATGGGATGGGAATATAAGGGTTCAATGGAACATAGGATGGACTAGTATAGATTGATGGGATGGGCTAGGATGGGATAAAAAAATATATAGTTACCAATTAGAGGTTAATGGGATGAGATTAGTAGGGAATAATGGAACATAGGGTGAATTAGGAGGTGTCTAGGGTTTGACAATAGTACATGAAGTAGGAACTTGACCTGTGTGTAGTAATAATAGAGAAGAGTTATAGGATGAAACATGGATAAATATGGTATAACATAGTTCATGGATAAAGGAACATAGGGGATGATGGAACATAGGGTGAAATAATAAAGGGTACAATAATATGGGAGTAGAAGGGAATAATGAAACATAGGATGGACTAGTAGATATTAGTGGGATAGGGTAAGAGGGGATCATGGAAAATAGGGTGAACTATTAAATGTTAATGGGATGGGATTAGGAAGGAATGAAGGAACAAAAGATGAATTAGGAGAAGATAATGTGACATGATCAAGAGGGGATGATGGAACATAGAATGGACTAGTAGAGATTAATTGGATGAGCTAGGATGGGATAATAAAATATTTTTAAGGTGAACTATACTAGAGGTTAATGGGAAGTAATTAAGAGGGAATATTAGAACATAAAGTGAATTAGGTGGTGTCTAGGGTTTGAATATAGGACATGAAGCGAGAAATTGAGGTGTGTAGTAATAATGTATAAGATATTTGGTCAATAATGAGTAGAAGGAAAGGTTTCTTGTAACGATATATGTATAAGATGAAATATGGAGGAAGTTGGTATAATATATAAGGTGTTAAAGATTGGGATATGTGATATAAAATGGTTAAAATATGTGTGATGATAGGAATGGAAGAATGAGATGGACACATTGAATGGTAAATATAATTAGGATCTCACAAGACCAACCAATGTTTGTGTTTCTCAACATTTTTTTAGATTTGTATATGAAAAATTATGAAAACTAGCGAACATTGTTTTACAACACCATTAATGAATAAAGGTTACTTGAGTGAAAGTTGTTTGAGGATATGAATAGTGAGGTGTCGAGCTTGAAGGTCCACTAGGAAATTGTTTGACATGGGTGATCCCATTATACTGGTTTACAATTTTTGGGCAAACTGGACACTTAACTGATTTTTTAAAACTAAATCTTCACTTTCGGGCTCCTATAGCGGCTAAACCGTGAGGAATTTGAAGATGATGCAAACTAGTGATTTGTGAAATTTTGTCTATAGATTCTAAATATTATTTTTTCATTTTTTTTTGGAATTATATTGCATTTATTTTTCCATCTCCTTTGAAAACTAGTTTTTTTTTTAAATCAACATTTTTAAGGAGTGATGCTCACTGTATACAACATAAATTTTTTTGTATGAAGGATAAAGTTCTATTTTTTTTGAATTTAGATTTGTAACTATGATATCTAGCACTTTAATTTGGTTTCATAGTGTTTTATTAAATATTTTTTTCTTAATCAAGTTTCAAAGTCGTACTAATAACAATTCAAACATATGCGGATTGTATACAACATAAATTTTTCTGTATGTATCGAAATTCCTTTTTTTTTTAAATGGATCAAGGACATCAATACCCAGCCTGAAAATATTTTTTAAAATTTTATTTTGATAATCTGCTATTTTTCCAAATGTGCAGAACATAGAGCTTGATTTTCGGTGAAAAACCTATGTTTAATAAAACTAAAAAAACACATACATAATAAAACCAAAAATATTAAAATTATATTTGTTGGATAGCTCATTCCAAGGACTACCATCTTTTAGTTCGGTCTATGAAGTCTCCTCCATTTTCATCCTCAACTCGAGCTTCGAAGGGCAAAAATCTAGAGATTGTTTGTGTTGGAGGGTGGGAAGGTGGGAAAAGGGGGGTTTGAGTGAACGCCCCTTCCACAATGGAAAATGTGGGTTCCAACATTGAAAGGGGTTCGCTCGAACCCCCCAAAATGATTTTTTTGAGTGGGGGAAGTTTTCCTTCCTCATTCAAATTGTAAACCACTTTTGTGGGTTCACCCACATCCAAAGAATTTTATGAGAGAAATATTCAAGTATAACATTCAACTATTCAAATGCAATAATAATATCTTTAATACTAGTTGCATACCTTTGGAATCAACGTTGAGAATGAATAAGGGTCTTTGGGAATGTAGCACATATCATGAACTCTCTAACCCTTAAATTCCATCATATTGATTCTACTAATTTAGTTATTCTTAAATTTCAAAATATAATTTAATAAATAAAATTAAATGAACTTGTTGAATTTTACCTGAGTATCAATGTCAAATATATTATTCAGTAATTCATTTGTCATAGCCACCACCTCTGCAACTAATGTAGGTTGTGTAGCTCTATCTCAAGCACTTTAATAATCGTATATGCAAACAACACCACAAGCGCCAACATGGTGGGGTGGAGCTCAGGGCCTACAAATCTCCTCCACATCACACATTGTATAATGGTTTGGGTGAGTGAGCTAATCGACTCCAAGGTGTCCACCTCTACACTATCCTTAACAATGTAAGGAATGACGACATGCTCCACCATGGGTTTGGCCAAGGGTCTCGGTGCCAAATGTGGATTATGTCATGCACCCAATCTATCATGTGTGGATCCCCCACCTCTACCGTGAAAGTCTAAGATGTCAAAATAATTTGGCATCTTATTGAGGACAAACTCACAATAGAGTTTCGTCAAAAGTACTGTGGTACCTCATGGTTATTGCATGGAGGTTGGTCAAATACCATCCACCACCACTCCCAAAATTTATTTTTAATTAACTCATGGTGGCACCAATGGATGGGGAACCTCTTGCATGCATGAGATAAAGGCGTGTTGGTTATCAGGTCCATAAATAGGGCACACAAGTTGAATTTGCTATTTTTTTGTTTTTTCACATTTGCATATGATAAACCACTAGCATAAAATTGTCTCAACTCATGCCTCTTATTTGACCAAAAATTTATTTTCTCTCATTTCTCCTACATGAGATACAATTGACTTCAATGATTCGACAATCCGTCTCCTTTAAGGGCAGGTTTCAACATGCTTAGTTAGTCTTCCAATTAATTGTTCAATGTCTCTTTTATTGTTTTCAATTTGATTTAGGATATTTTCTTGTGTTCCTTGAGGATGCCTATGAATTGATGGAGGGGTTTGAGGTTGTTCTTGAACAAGAGGCTCTTCGTGAGGGGGTGAATGTGAATTCTCAATGTTTGGAGGTGGAGATTCATTCCCTGAGAATTAGAACAAAGTTTTATTAAAAAACCTATTTCAATCTACATTTTAAATCAAATTCAAAATAAAAATAATAAAATACATACCTCTTCGCAATCTTCGACCTCTTTCATGTGTTGGCAGCATCCTTATAAAGAATTGCAAGCTAAGAGTGCAAAAAATGGAAGAGATTTGGCAAGTGCGAGTGGCAGAGATGAAAAACTCCAAGACAAGTCGCAGGTTGAGCAAAAATGACAAAGGAAGAATATTTTTTGTTTTTATTTAATTTCTTCATTTGGTGTGCGCCAAATGGTTTGACCATTTGGTGTTCGCCAAATGATGTTTTATTGCATTTTTTTCTCAAATTGGAATCAAAATTGTGTCATAGATCCATGCACTTACCCTAATTAATTATGACATTACATACAAGAGTTGCAATCAAAAAGGTTTTTAAAGTTTAAATTAATGATTGCACTTTAAAGTGTTTTAAAACCTATTTAAATGGACAAAATTGCTTATAAAGATCTTTAGATGTTTTGAAAATTTAATTTGTTCTTTTCTTACAATATGTGGAAGTTTTAATACCTTTTCTTTTACTGATGATAAATATATGTTGCAGGTATTACCTAATTTTTTCCTACAACTCAATTAGGTAGAGCTGAAACGTAGTTTGTAGCTAAGGTAAAAGGTACATACAAATTTATGCTAGAGTTGTCTTTTCACAAAATGTTCTTTCAAAATGAATTTTAGTTATTATTATGCAAATATTCTTTACGACATAAAATAATACAAATTTTTACATAGTATTGCTATTTTTATTCATTCTTAAATGCAAAGAAATGATCTTGAAGTCACACACAAGCCGTGGCAGTAACTGTATCTCATCAGATATAAGATAACAAATAAATGTAGGAAAGAGAAATACATAAAATTAAATATGGGACCCGTTATTGTCTGGTGAATGACGAATCCCGTTGTTGAAGACTCTGTCAGCATCATTGAGTTATCCAGCTGCTACTCCTAGAGAGAAATCTGCAAGGGTAAAAAGAGGTGTTAGAGCTCGGGGTTCCACACAAATCCTATGCATATCTAATCAAGCAGTTACTTTATATCTTATAACTGATCAAGGAAAAGTAGAATAAATAGCTATGAAAAAAAGAAAAATCATCTAATGGAGGTCAAATCATCAAGAGAGCATTAAACTTCATTATTTTTCTAACTAGTTTGCTCATTGTGCAAATATAGGTTCATAATTTCATGTTTCATCTTATTTGACATTACACTATGTGGTGTAAAATGTGGCTCCCACAAGGGTTGATCCCAACATGCTTAAATGCATAAGTATTAAATTTGCAGTCATTATCTACAGAGTGCTATAAAAAAAATGCAGAATTTTCCATGAACAATGTAAAGGAGAAGCTAATATTTACAAAATATTATATATGCAACTCAAAGTATCCCAATATACATTGGATAACAACAAAATAAAATGATAGTCTACATTGAGCAACTCACTTTACCATCAATACAACATAGATGTCATGTGAAGAATAATGAATTCAAAAGACATTGATTTAGAAAGAGAAGCTTATGGAAAGAGGGGCAGTCATATTTCAAATGCTAGGATACCTTTAGGCAACACAAATGACCAAGGGATAGTTTGAACATTTGAATGTAAGTCATCATTCAACATAAAGTAGTTACCTCTTGCATTGGGTTGTACAGTCATAACAAGAGTAGAATACTATGAGACAACAATAAAATGGCAGGGAGGATAGTTATCAAATCAAACTCCTTGGAGACTCTTATTAAATCATGCCTGTCATAAAGAGATAATTAGTTTGGCCATATCCAAAGAGTTATATTATTGGAAAATACATGAGCTTCATAAGACAATCATTATAGTGATGAAGTCCTATGCAAAAGAGATAATCATCATGAGAGCAACAACTAAAAACTATCATTGCCATACGTGTTAACCAACCATTTATTGTTGAAGTTGCAGCCAACCCATTACCAACATTTTTGATAGAGGTGGATAATCAAAGTTCACATACATGGACATTTTCTTGCAGTGTCGAGGCCATAAATTTCATAACCAATACAAGCAATTGAAAGCTATGCTATAAAGGAAGTGACCAATATCTAATGACGATTTAAGCATTATGATAGACATTTGTGTAAAGAAGGCACAAGATGAGATGGACAAGTCTACTTTCACTCATCATGAGATGGAGTTATCAAATAGTGAGGTGGTAGCCTTCATGTCACACTATGGTGGAAATTCATTCATACAAGAATGCACACATTCATAAGCAAAGATGATATAAAGTACAACAATATACTATGAAGAGGACAAAATTTACCATGATTAAACATAGTGACCTTTTTCAACACTCTATTCATGCTAGAATGGAAGCCTTGAAGCATTGTATCAAAATTGATTAAAGCATAAAGGGATAAAAAATATGTCAAATTTTGTAATTATAATTGCATTGGTAGATATGTATACAAATTGTGGAGGTGCAAGCAAAGCACATGAGCTATTAAACAAATACCTCATAGGAATGTGTTTTCATGGAACACAATTATTACAACATATGCACAAAATGGATGAGTTGAAGATACTTTAGAAACTTTCAAGAAATCATGACTTGCAGTGCCAAACACCACTAGCAAGTGGTGCCAAAATGAGAGCTTTGCAAAAGGGAGGAATGCCTCGAAGAGATGTCATCTCAGGGAGCAACTCCATACAACAATGGAGGAGAACGACCTAGGGTTTTAAAACCATCATAATGCAAGGATATAGATGCGGCCTCATACAGTAAGGAGGAAAATATGCAAAAATGAAGGAAGATTATTCTTCTTTCTTTGTTGTAATAAAAAAACATGCAATCTCCAACAAGGAACTCCATAAAGAGCTACAAAACTCCTCAATGGAAACATCAAACACAAAAATAAATAAAAAACAAAGAAGACAAATCAAACAATTGAATTAATGAAGCATATAGACATTATAATTGCTAAAAATGAAGCCGCAACCATTCCATCCTCAAAAGAATTGGGTAAAATTATTAGAAGTAAAAGCTGCAGATTATGGTGATGGATGGAGGAAAAGAAGAATTCAGCAGATGAGTATGGTGACATCACAAAGATAGATAGAAAAGAGCCATGCCCTCATGCAATAGTACTTTTATCATGAGGATTAGCACCCAAATGCAAAGCTGAAAGGCTCAATAATCCCATGAAACATGGGAGTACTTTTAGGTTGTGGGTACCCTATATGAAAGTAAACCTCTGGATTATAGGCCAACTTCCTTTATGATATTTTGATGATTGTCTATAACTAGGATGGAAAAGGGAAGAAGGTTTGAAATGAATGCATAAACTAAACTTAAAACTGGGTGATGCACCTAAATGACAATAAATCATGTAATTTGTTTCACAATAACTCTTCAATAATCCTATTCGCACAACTAAATTTGAATAGTTCAACCACATAAATGATTTATACAAAGGTTTGACTGAATTACCTTCTTTGAAGGAAAATAATTTTTCATAGCTAAAATGGTGAGATAAGCCACATGCACAATGTATAACCTGTGAAATCAAACTTAACTGTGTACAAACACCTATGAATGAGACATAAAAATAGAGGTTCTTTAATTCAAACACAATAAATCTCTTATCAAATCAATCATATAGTATGACACTTGAGACTTTGAAGGAAAATACTTGGTATACAAAAGGTAAAAGGAAAACTTTGTCAATTAGAAAACTTGAATAATCTGTAAATAACTGTTGCATATATTAAAAAATGTAAAACATTGAGTTACAACATAATCCTTTTTACAAAATGCAAAGGCAGAAAACAAGAACTAAAAAAAAAAGATTAAGTATTTTTCCATATATAAAATGGATAGCAACAAAGTGTTAGGAGTTGGAACTGAAAGCCAACTGAGAGTGTAAAATATCTCAAAAAAAAAAAATCCTCATGAGCAAACATGAAAATCCTCAAAAAATCCTCACGAGCAAACTGAATTTTGAATGTTGCAAACTCATCCTCTGGTTGTGTATGATGAAAAAGTCTTGAAAAATGATGTGAAACTGAAGTTTGTCGCATGAAACTCCATGCAAAATGGCTTTGAATGATGTGATCCTCGGATAAATAAAAAATGACTCCCACTGACCTTGCATGTTCACCTAACTGAAAAGAGACTCAAGTCTCCACCCTCATGTTTTGCATGATCGGATCTCTAGTTCACCTTACTTGTCTTCTTGCATGATTTTGAAGAATAGAGAACTGCTTGATTGGATATTAAAGATAGTCAATTTTATGATTATTTTAATGTTTACATGTGATAGTCCTCCTTTATTTATATTACATAGTAAATATTAAGGTAATAATAAAATATCATCCTTAATATTTATTTCATAGTTTGATTTTCATACAATCATGCAAGAAAAACATGCTAAGTGCCTCCTCACTATAACATGTAGTGATATTACCTTTTTCATGTAGCCTTCATAAAGCACATGCTTTAGTACAAAAGGCTTTCAATCTCAAATGAAAATATTAAAGGTGATTTGTGGGTAGAGTCAAAAGTTTAATGTGGAGAGGTCGAAAAAAAGGGGTGCATGAGCTCTGCTAGGGTTTTGTGCTTTCTGAGGTCATTCATGGCCCCTTCTGCGTCATACTGCGCTTCTTGAGCAGGAAGTTGTTTCCTTCATTGAGTACAACCACATTTACTACGGTTTTAGGGGTTTATTATGCCTTCAACCGGTTCTAACCTAACAATTTTTGCTGGTGTTAGCGGTTCATCGGCGCAGTTTAATGGCTCCCCCATCGAACAAACGCCCTCGAAAATTTGTTCTGAAAGTCTTTCACGAGGTAAGCATTTTGACGCCCCTGCTGATGTAGTTTTACCTTTACCTGATTTTTATTTTGCATGCCAATGGCTTGAAAAACACACCCTTGTGGGTTATTTTTTTGGGAGGAATCCCCTCGAAAGTGTGCTAAAAGATTGGGTCAGCAAGGCCTGGGTCCCTCATGGGGTCCGCCTTGATATGGTTCAAAATCTGACCAAGGGTTTTATTTTGTTCCGCTTTGCTGAAGTTAGTCATGTCCAAGCTATTTTGGGTCATGGGCCTTGGTATGTTCGGTCTTCCTTGTTGGTTTTCCAGGCATGGACCCAAGATTTTGTTGTCTTAGAAGACTCCAAAATGTGTGTCTCGGTCTGGATTGAGTTTCCCGGGTTACCTTTTCCTTGTGCGCCCTTCTTGAACCATATTGCTTTCTCTTTGGGGAGGGTTGTTTGTATCGAACCTGATAGATTCTTTCAAGCCCGTCCTCAAAAGAGGGTTTGTGTAGAAGTTGATTTATCCAAGGATTTGAAAGAGTCTATAGACATTCAAATCGGTGATATTCGTCACACCCAGAAAGTCACATATTTCAATCTGCCCAACACGTGTTATCGGTGCCAGTAAGTTGACCACAAGATCAAGGACTGCCCTTTAACAGTTCCTCATACATCCTCTCAGTCACGGGATGTTGAAAAGCCTCATTCGATAGAGCCTTCAGCTAAGGCAGAAACAAAGTGGACTATAGTTTCAAACCAGAAAAATAAGTCATCTAGTTCTGGGTCGGCCCCCAAGGCCCCTGAATCGACCAAGCTGGTTTCAAACCCTTCAGAAAAGGGGATAGCTTCTCCGTCAGGAGTTACTTCTATTGTTTTATAGCCTAGGTCTAAGGCCATGCCTCAACTTGCAGCTGTTTTGTGTGCTCAACCGGCTTTGTCCTCCGCAGTGGGGACTCAACGATGTTCTCGTAGCCCATCTCCTCCACTGGAAGAAGGTGAATATGTGCTGGAAAAATGGAGATTCTCCCCTTCTATTCAGATTGGTTCTATTCCGCAAGAGTTTTTGAAGAATAGCTTCTCTTCCCTGGGTGGAGAGGACCGAGATTCTGCAAGTATGGAAGATTTTCCATGAATTTTATCTCATGAAATGTTCGAGGTCTAACTAACCTCTCCAAGAAGTATTCTGTTAGGAATACTTTGAAGAATTATCCAGGGATTGAAGTGCTTTGTCTTCAGGAAGTTAAAATTTCAGGTTTCTTGCTTGCTTCAGCTTGTCGCTCTATTTGGCCAGCTAGTTCTATGTTTTGCACTTTGCATGAGGCTGGTCGTGGTGGAGTTGTTACTCTTTTGGCCCCACGACTGCATTCTTGTGTGGTGGACCATGGGGTTGACCCCTCCCAGCGGGCTGTCTGGGTTCTTCTCAATATTGAGAATCATTCCTTCGGGATTATTAATAATATTTATGCCTCTAATGATGCCATGGAGTGTTGCTTGCTTTGGCGCTGGATTGCTGACTCTTTGCCAGTTGCCACTTGGTTGCTCTGTGAGGATTTCAACATGGTAGAAATGGTGTACGATAAGAATGGAACCTTGCCTTTTCGTTGGGCAGCGGGTGAAAGGGAGGCGTGGTTTTACATGTGCAATAAATTGGGGCTTTTTGATCCCAATATGGGCTGTCGCCATTCTCATTCTATCTGGAACACTTGGTGCAATTACAGGGTTGGTTCTGATAGAGTTTTTAAACACCTTGATCGTGCTATGATCTCGACTCAATCTTTTTTTTCCTTTAATAGCTCTGCCTTGCCTATTAAGACGTTAGTGGATGTGATGCTTTATGATCACTTCCCAATTCATTTTCGCATTGAATGGGCATCTTGTCAACCTCGCACGTGTAAGAATCAATTCTTATTGAACACGTCTTTGCTCTGTCACAAGTCCACCCTAGCCCACATTCACTGGGTGTGGAATTTAGAGTGCAGGCCTTCTGGCCGTACGGGCTGGATTGCTTGGTAGAATGATGCCATCATTCGTATTGCACATTTCTTAAACATTTATGGATGCCAGTTTGCTATCTTTCATCGACGTTCTTACGAGGCCACCACTGCCAACTTGCATTCGGCTATGGAGGCTTTAGTGGCCAATCCTTTCTCCCCATCACATCAGGTCCGGGTGGCAGATTTAAGACATCAAAAGCAAGTAGCAGATAATTATTCTGTCAGAGGCACTTAAATCAAGGCTCGGCTTCACTGGCTCAAAATTGGTGATTGTGCCTCCAAAGATTTTTTTTTGGCTCTTCGTGCTAGGTACTCTTCCCTAGGCATTAAAGCAATCAAAGATAGTAACCAGGTGCTTTTTGAGCTACATGACATTCTCTAGGCTTTTGTGCATCACTATGAGCAGGTTTTCATGGCTCAGGAACCCATGCCTGCGTGCCAGCAAGCCCTTCAAGACTGCCTTGCTATTGTGCCACATAGGCTTTCTTCAGCCCAGATTAATTTATGTGATCAATTGTTAACAATTGATGATCTCAAGGAAGCCGTTTCTTTTATGGCCGATGATAAGGCTCCTGGGATTGATGGCTTTCCTTGTGAATTTTATAAAGCTCTTTGGGACTGTGTTGGGAGTGATTTGCATCATGTTTATCTTGAAGCCTTTCAAACCAATTCTCTAGGAAATTTAATAAATAAAGGCAATATTAAATTCATACCTAAGTCTGGGGATTTGAAGGATATTTGCAACTGGCGGCCCATCACGCTTCTCAATGTTTCTTACAAAATCATTGCCAAAGCCTTGGCTCTAAAAATTTGCCTCCTCTTGCCTCAGGTTGTGCGTCCTGAGCAGACTGGTTTCATTAAATCTAGGTTTATTCTTGATAACATTATTGCTGTTTGGGAAGGCATGGAGTGGGCCCGGCGGTCAAACTAGAAAACAGTGTTCATTAAAATTGATTTTGCCAAAGCCTATGACCGCATTGAATGGCCTTTCATTCTTGTGATGCTGTAGGCCTTGGGCTTTGGGCCCAATTTTATGTAGTCTGTTCATATGCCTTTTTTTTATGCCTCGGCTTGCATTTCCATTAATGGCCGCCAATCTTCTGCTTTTGGTCTTTTTCGTTCTATTCGCTAGGGATGCCCTCTTGCCCCTGCTTTGTATGTTCTGGCTACTGAGGGCTTTGGATATCTCCTAGCCAATGCTGTCTCCCAGCAACGTGTTAAAGGGATCTCTCTCCCGGACTCTCAAGAACAACTTGTCAATGGCCACTTCATGGATGATTCCTTTCTCACTTTCTTACAGGATGAAGGTTCTATCACTGCTGCCCTTGAATGCCTTGATACTTTTTGTCTTGCTTTCGGCTCTGCTATTCAATGGCATAAGACCTTGTGCTATAGACAATCGGTGCTACCCACTCCTGCGTGGCTCCAAACTTATAACTGGAAGTGGATTGGGCAGGGAGAAATCTTTTGATTTCTGGGCATCCCCTTCGCCTTTCAGGCTTCCCCTCAGGAGCTTTGGCAAACCGTGCTCTCCAGGGTTGAGTAGAAGTTGGCCTATTGGATTACTAAGCCTCTTTCACTGGCTGATAAATTCCAGGTGTGCTCTAAAGTTTTGGTTGCCACCCACATCTACTATTCTTCCTGTTGGGCTCCTTCTAAAGTGGCCTACAACAGGCTTGAAAAGTTGCTCCACGATTTTTTATGGGCCTCTTCTGAAACCCACAAGGGTTTTCATCGGGTCACTTGAGAATTTTGCTGTCTCCCCAAGGACTTAGGAGGGCTTGGATTGCTCTCCACTCAATGACAAGGGACTGCTCTCTGTGTTAAATGGATTATCTGAGCTCTCACTGGGGATGAAGCTTGGAAGATTCTCCTCAGGCATTGTATTCAGTCTGGTTTTCCTATTCATAGGCCTGCCTGGAAAGGAATTGGTCTCCAAACCCTCTTGGTTATGAGGGAGCCGGTTCAAATTGTTTGCTCCTTTGTGGCCAAGAGTATTTGGCGCTCTTGGGAAACTGTTAAGCCTTGGCTCCATGGGGCCAGGGCTGGATTTCGTGATGGGCTCTCCATCAACCAACATAACCTCTAGTGGTCTCCCCTTTTGGCTCAGAATGGTCAACCCCTGGCCAAATCGCCTTGGTTCAAGACTCTCAGATTTCATAAGAAGGGCATTCATACACTGCATCAACTCTTTCACTGACCTACTATGCGTCTTTTGCAGTGGGATACTTTTAAAGCCCAATACAGTCTTCAAAACCAGGACCGTCTTACTTTTGACAGGCTAGTGAGCGCCATTTCGGTGGAAATGCTTCACAAAGTTGGCATTCATGGGCACAAACCTTGGTGGAAAGACTGGAAATGGTTTCCAGATACTCCTCTTCGGAGCTACAAGCTGCGACTTGGTTACAGGTGGCTTTCACCCTATTTTCCTATGATCAACTCTTTGAACCAGAGCTGGCTTCTTAATTCCTTGACCCATACTTGGCGTAAGAGGTTTGATGCCACTTGGTCTGTAATTGTTAATCCGAAGCTGGCCCACTTTGCTTGGTGTATTCTTTTCCAAGGCTTACCTGTGGGTTCTTGGCTTGTTCATTTGGGGGTTCCTGACCTTTGCTGCCCTTTTTGTGGGCAGCCTGAAAGCTTTAAGCACCTTTTTTGGTTTTGTCCCAGAGCTCAACAGCTTTGGACTTGGATTCATGACTTCTTTCGGCCTTTTAGGCTGGAACCCTTTTCATGGCATATGGTTCTGCTGGGGGACCCAAATGGAACCCCGGCTAAGTTCACCCAGCTTTGGCACACTTTCAGGGTGGAAATCCTCTTCAATATCTGGAAAGACAAAAATGCTTGTATATTTTTTCATTCTCATTTAGATGTTAATGTGTCTCTTTATGCTAAAGTAGTTATATGCTCTAATGTTCTCTTATAGATTCAAGTGCAATCCAACAAGGTTGCACTGGAAATGGCTCACCTGCAAGTTCTCGTGGACCACTAGGGAAATGCCCCTTGTACTATGGCTCGGATCCCTAATTTTCCCTCCTCCTCCCACGGTCGATCGCTTCTCAGGGCTGGAAGCAGAGTGACTCCGTGCGATCCTGCTCCCAGCCTCCTGCTCGGCGAGATTCTCGGCCTCCCAGGCGGGCTCGTTCTCCTTCATCGTGTCTTGGTCAGGGCTGGCACTCTAGTGGTGCTTCAGGGAGTGGTGGTGGTGGTTTTGGGTGGCCCTTTGATGCTCCGCTTGCTTCTGGCTCTGGTTGGCCCTCCAGTGGAAATTTTTTTCTATGGCTGGCTCTTGCAATCTCGCCTCAGCCCGAGGAAAAAGAAATAGAAAAAGATAAAGATAAAGTTGATGATGGTTGGGGTGCTCCTCCTGACATCACTCCAAACCTCATTGATGTATGGGGGAAAAATCTAGATGACAAGGACCCCCCAGGATCTACTGGCACTGCCTTGGCTGCTTAATTTTCTTTCTGTTATTGGACTTCTGGGCTAGGCCCATGTGATATTTTGGTTTTTCTGAGCTAGGCCCATGTGTTATTTTGGATTTTTTGGGCTAGACCCATGTGACATTTGGGGTGTGCCTTTTTACCACCCGCCCCTTTTTTGTGAATTTGTAATTTTATCTTTATATTAATATAGATATCTGCCTATTCATCAAAAAAAATATTAAAGGTAAAATTATCACCTTTAGTCCATAGGCTCCCTAAAATGATTAGGTTGATTGACTTGAAAAGTCAAGACCACGACATTCTTTAATGAAATGATTTCATTTTTAAAACATGAGACATAAATAATCATTCATTCGATTTAGGGCGCAGGTAAAAAATCTTGAACCCTAGAATCATTTCCTCATTCTTCACTTGTATCTTTTAGAACAAGCCTATTGCGTGCTGCCATGAGGGTTTGAAGCTTGATCTACACCATTTCTTACTTTCATGTCGCATTTTCTGAAGATTTCTACAAGGAAAAAGCCAGGTAAGCTATTCTCTGTCAATAAAACTCACTTTCCTCTCCATTTTGATGCCATTTGTGGGATTTCAGTCCATGGCCATGCACCTTTCTGATGTAATTTCTCGTATCATTCTCTGTTGATACTCTTCTTTCTTTGGGGCCACCATGGAAACTTTCTCAAGCTTTTACAACCAACATTCAAATGTATCTCCTTAATGAAAAATGACATGCACTACTTGGTAAGCCCTCACACTATTTCTTGCTTCTTATTGTTCAATGCTTGATTCGAGCTTCGAGATTTGTAGAAGATGAATGAATTTATATTTTCTCCATGAATAGATTCCCATTGTTTCTAACATCTATAATGGTTTTCTTATGGCATTCTGGGTATTTTTCTTTGGCTACGACTTGGACATACACATTGGACTTCAATTTTCACTATCTTTGAAAGTATTTCTACATTTTAAGACCACCAATAATTTCTGAGAGATTTTTGTATTAATCTTGCTTAGCCTCTATGTTATTTTAATGCTCTCCACAAGCTTATCAAACTTATGCAAAATTTATATTTGATGGAGTCCTTCTTTGAATAAAAGTTCTAAAGAATAAAACAGTTTCTAATGTCATCATTGATCAATAAGAAATACCTTTATTTTGCTTGAATGTCTTCTGTCTTTCTGTTTTGGTTTTCACAATGTAAATAGTGCTCCATATTGTTGTTTGTAAATGCAATGTTAGATTGAAATGAAGCTGTTATTACTCTGTAATTCATATGTATAGATATTGATCGTGCTCCTAGTTGAAAATCCCTACAACATTGTGCCTTCTTGTTTGCATTGTCACTTTGCATCATCTCCATTGTTGTTGAATTTTTTGTAAGCATAACTTGGGATTCATTGTAGAATAATAGTGTATAGCAGATTTAAACATTCTTTTCCTACTATGGCTTTGATAACAATTATGACATATGCATACTCATAAGAATAATTGACTTCAATCTCTTTTTCCCATTAGGTTTTGTTATTGTCAATTTCAATCTTCAAACATCAATATAGTTTCAATCATATCTTTTTTATTTTGTATCAAGCCTTTTGAACCATAACTGTTGCATAGGTATGATTGAAATTGTATCAATGTTATTTTTGCAACTACAAAAAATAATACTGTAACACTGTCCTGACTTTCCAATGAAATCCTCAACATCTTTTCTAGCCTGGAGAAGATCTTCTATTTGTTTCTGCCCTAAAGGAAGTTGCTTTTATGACTACAAGTCATCATCTGGCTTTGAGGACCTTCCAAGCAGGTCTGAAAATTATGTTGCTTCCTTTATAATAGAATTTTAGCAATTTATCTCTCATTTTGAGCATGATGATGCCTTTGCATCCAACACACTTGTTTCATCCTTTACCTCACATTGTATTTTCATTAATCTAGTGGAAAAAGTAGAAGCAACACTACCATTTAATGATGGACAACTAACTGTGATACTTGGAAGAGTATCGATTTGAAAATAATTTCCAGAAATAGACTTTGAAGATGCAAATTCTACATCAATCTCTGGAATTTGTGTTTCTCTACATTCTTCTCTTTGCTTGTTATGTGACACATGCATGATATTTTGAAGAGAAAACTAGTTTCTTACTATTTTGAACTTGTGGTATGATGACTAAAGTCTCTTCCTGTTCCAAGTTTCCTGTCTACTCTTTTATTCACACCTCAAGATATTTGATGGACCCTTGCATTCAATCTTGAGATGATGATCATCTATTTCAATGTTCTTAAGACTTCATAACTCAAGGTTTAATCTTTCTTAGTATTTGATAACTCTTTTGAATGAAGAGTGAATGAAGACTTTGTTCTATTTGTTTCCACCATAGTGATTTGAAGGCTGCTGCTATGAGTTTCTTTTGTGACAATAGTCCTATTTCATGACTCTCATGTATAAATAAGAGAGTGTCTTCTTGATATGCTAGGATCAACCCTTGTGGAAGCCCATTTGCTCCACATATCTAATGAATGAAAATCTTTGAAGCATAACTTGTCCTATACCTGAACAGGTAACAAACAATGTTAGATCAAAACAATAATTGCAGAAGCTCTAATGATCTTTCCTCTTCTCTTTTCTCTCTTAACTTGATCATGTGATGAATGCCTGGTAGGATGCGAGTTATATTCCTTTTGGTAATGTGGACATGAGGAAAATAGTGATTTTTCATTTCTCTAACACCACATTTCAACAATTTTGCAAGTGCCTTTGGAAATGGAGCAGGAGCTGTGCCAACTGGAGCTGAATTCATGAAGACACCACATAACTAAAATGATGATTCGTCATTCCAGGAAATGACGAATCACTCCTTTACTTATGTTTATATTATCTTTAGTTGTATAGTGTAAATCGCTTTTTTTCATTCACCATATGCTTATAGTATATCTCAGTTACTCCCACGACTTGTGTGGGACTTCATGTTTTTACAATATGAATAATACAACATTTCTTATGCAAATGTATAACATTCTTTGAAATGTATTTGCATAACAATACTAAAACTCAATTATAATCAATCTTTTTCATAATAATGGATACTTAACTAAGAAAATATGTACCTGGTGTACCTTTAAGTGAATTTTCAATTTAGCTCTACCTATTTGAGCTGTAGCAAAAAATAGGTAACAATTTGGCGACCTCTATTGAGTGCTTGCTTGCTAAGCACCATTAGACTAGTTTCGTTGATAATTCATTGGGCATGGAGTCCATTTTTATCTTGTTTTGACTCATAAAACCTATAACTCAGCTACTGGGAAACAAACAACAACAACAAACAAAACTGAAAGAATCTAATCATGACTCTGTTTAAGACAGAGGCAGAAAACAGGTGCACATCTGCACTTATTGAAAGAAAACAATACTGAAATGACATGTGCCATGGGGCACTTATTGAAAGCAAAAATGAACTATTCTACTATGTACATCTGCAAACTTTATTCTTTAATAGCACTATTTGAGGTGAATCCCGTTGACAGGGATTGGTAACACCTCACCATCCAATTTTGAGAGCTGGAATGCGTTATATTGTTTGCATTCAGTGATAATATACAGACCATCCCACATGGCATAAAAATTTGTGTGTTTACCAGGCTTTCTCTTGAGCTCATCCCACTTAAAAACATGATCTCCCTCTCTAAAATTCCTTGGAGTTGCTTTTTTGCCAGATGGATTTCCAAGCTCCTTAATGCCTCCTTTCTTGTTTCCTCCAGTTCCATGAGTTGTGCAAGCCTTATTTGCATAGTCTCTTTCTCAAGTAAATCCAATTCCTTAATCATGTTCAAGGTAGGCAATTCAATTGAGATAGGTACCTTGGCCTCTTTACCATATGTTAGAACATAAGGTGAATTACATTTTGCTCTCTTAGGTGTCAACCTATCAACCCAAAGGGAAAGTTTTAGCTTCTCGTGCCAGGTTCTTTGATTATCCTGGATTGTCTTCTTGATGATTTTAATCAAATTCTTGTTAGTGGATTCCACTTGAACATTACCCCAAGGGTAATATTTTGAAGAAGTATTCAGATAAATGTTGTGTTTTACTGACCAATCTAAAAATTTCAAACCTATGAATGCTAAAGCATTATCTGAAATTATTGAATCTGGTGTACCAAACCTGGAGACTAGATCTTGATAAAAATTCAAGACAGATGTTTCATTTGCCTCTTTCAGTGCAACTACTTCAGTCCACTTCATAAAGTAATATGTAGTTGTTAATATCCACTTATGTCCAACACTTGAAGGTAGATTGATGGGACCAATGAAATTGAATGAAGAGGTTAATCTGCAAGCTTCTATTTTCCTACAAACATTGTACATTTATTACATTTTTTGACCCAAGTATGGGCATCCTTAAATAAATTAGGCTAGTAATAGCCAGCTTTCATTATATTTAGGGTTGTGGTTATGGGTACAAAGTGGCCTCTAGCTGGCCCATCATGAAACTCTTGCAAAAAAAATGAATTTGTTCTGGTTCTACACATATGAGAAAAACATTGTTATAATCTTTCTTATACAAAATCCCGTCAATGACAACAAAAGGAATAGCCTGAAGGTGATAATATCTTCACTTTGAATTTTCCAAGCCTTCAGGACAGTCACATGTATGCAAATAATGGATCATTTGCTATATCCAATTTGCTGATATAACTGGAGCATCAAATTTCTCTTTGTTGTTGAAGGTTGTTTCAACTGGTATGCTATTTTCTGAATTTCCAACAAGCTGTTCATAAAGGCCTTTACCTCTAACAAGCTTGGTGACTTTAATCACGATGTCATACTCCACCACTTTTGTGATCCAACCTTCTTTCTTATCATTTATGTCTTTACTAAGAAGAAAAACTTTAACTATTGAGTGTGTTGGATGTTGTGGTTGTGTTGCTGATATGTGGTTGTCATTGATGTCAACACTATTAGCATTGATGATTTTGAACGTTGTATAATTGAGAAAATTAGAAAAAATATGTTATAGGTAGTCTATGAAGCTGTGAAGATCAGAATGGTGGAAAAATGTGTATGTTGATAATCAGAGGTCACGCAATTAAAAGGTTTCTTGCTGAGCCTATCTAATATTTTGTCTGGAAGTTTCAGTGGTACGCATCAATATTGGAGTGAGTTATGAGTTTTTGAGTTCCTATAATTATTTTGTTATTGTAGCAGGTGTTTCTAGAAGAAGAGAATGTAATTCTGGTAAATTGAGTTAATGTGTATGCTACTGTGATGTTCAGTGATGTTTCTAGATCATGCTCTATCATTGTGGTACATCCGCGTTGATCAGTGTGCTTGTGATCAAAGATTTTCCTTTGTGTTTATGTTCTTGGCTGACATGATGGTGGTAGCATGTTGTGGATCCTTATGGATTAATCTTTTATTATTTGGCATGTTCGAGGATGTTGATTTAGGTCTTCATTACTATGTGACCGACTTAGGTTGGTGCACATTGATATTTTTTCATAAATTGGGCCGACAGTTGTAATTCATTCTTTATCTGTGGCCGACAGAGTTGTTGATGTAAATTCATGTAGCGGATATATAAGATTGATTGTTTCTTCATTTTGGAGTGTGTATTTGGTGTATGCTCAGTGAATGCATGCAAAATGTGTGAATAAAGATCAGATCATTTGATTTCATAGCAGAGTGTGAAGAAGATTGAGTGAAGTGTGAAGAAGTGTTTCTGTGCCTAACCAGAACTGTCATCAGGCTTTTGTAGAAGCTAATTTTTTAGTTCAACCTCATCAGATGTATTTAATCTAATTGTTTTATGTAAGGCAATGAGCCTTCCCTTTGAGCAGTGAGCTCTAAGCAGTGTGCCTGAATGCATGTGCATTCCTTATTCATTTTTAATTATACTTCTAACATGGTATAATCTTGTGGACTAACATCCACCATGGTTTTTCCCCTAACAAGGTTTCCATGTATAAAAATCCTGGTGTTCATGTGTTTCTAATGTGTTGTTGATTTATGCTTTCATTGTTAATAATCAGATATGAGATTAAAGGTTGTTTAAGGTTGAATAAGTTTAAATTCTGGAAAGACTGATTCACCCCACCTCTCAGTTGTATATCCTTGTTTTTCCAACAATTGGTATCAGAGCAGGTTCCTCTGAAGAAGTTTAATAGCTTGAGGTGATCCAAGATGTCATCATACAAGAAGGATAGTCCTAGATTCGATGGTAAAAATTACTCTCTGTGGAAGATCAGAATGGAGTGTCATTTGAAGTGCATTGGTGAACCCTTTTGGAAGATTACAAAGAACAGATATAATATTCCTCAGAATGGTCCTACTACTCCTGATGAGATCAAAGAAGCTGAAATCAACGTCAGGGCTATTGAAGCATTATTGAGTGCTTTGACAGATTCAGAGATGAAAAATGTAATAGGTCTAAAGACAACACATGAGATCTGGAAGAAATTGGAAACATTGTATGAAGGAGATGCTCAAGTGAAGATTGCTAAGATAACAAGTATAAAAAGCAAGTGGGAGAACTTGAAGATGAGTGAAGATGAAAACATTTTTGTTTTCATGCAGAAAGTAAATGAACTAGTGATGGATATTAGATGTGTCAGTGGAGTCATGGATGAAGATGAAATTGTGACTAAAGTGCTCAAAGTTGTGCCTGCTTCTTACAAAACAAAATATCATGCTATTGAAGAACTCAGGACAGTAACAAATGTGGCAAGAGATATGATGATTGGTAAACTCGCTGCCTTTGAGTTGAGTGAATTTGGTGAGTCTACTCCTAAAATAGAATATGCATTTAAAGCTACTATATCCAGAAAAATCCAGAAAAGATATGATCCGAGAGAAATTTCCAGAAATACATTCAAATATGAAGATGAGATGAGACAAATTGAAGATGAAGAAAGAGAGCTAGAAGAGCTGGAAGCATTGATTGTGAAAAGAGAATCCAAAGGACATGATAAGTACAAAAGAAAACTACCTATTAAATGTTTCTCTTGCAATAAGATAGGTCATTTTGCATCAAGGTGTCCTGAAAGAGTTTCTAAGTGAAAACCTGACAAGTCTAGATTTCAAAAGAAATGTTATTATGCTGAAGAAGGTGTTACTGATGATGAATCTGATAAAGAAACTGGAAATGAAGATGGATGGGTATTCATTGCTATCAAGGAAAATGGTACGGTGTCCACTGAATTTGCTAACAATCAAATTATTTGGAAAGCTCTTGCAGCCAAAATTGATGAAAAGGATGAATGGGTGATTGACAACGAATGCTCACATCATATGACTAGTGAAAAAAGCAAGTTTCTAAGCCTGGAAAAGTATGACGGTGGTGTTGTAAGATTTGGAGATAACAATGCTGGTGTGATTTGTGGTAGAGGCACTATTTCTCTTGGTGGTAAATTTTATACTGATGATGTTCTTTATGTTGAAGGATTGAAGCATAACTTGCTGAGTGTTGGACATATGGTAGATAAGGGATACAATCTTCAGTTCAAGGATGGCAAGTGCAGGATATTGGGAAGCTCTGGAAATGTAATTGCTTCAGGTACAAAGACAAGAGGTAATATTTTTCACCTGAATGCTGCTAGTAAAAGTTGCTTTATTGCTCAAGTTGATGTAAGCTAGTTATGGAATAAGAGGATGCGTCATGTGAATTTTGATAACATTGTCAAAATAAGCTCCACTCAAGTAGTCAGAGATCTACCTAAGTTAGTGAAGCCTACTAACACTATATGCAAGGAATGTCAAATGGGAAAGCAGACAAGAACTTCTTTTAGGAGCAAACAATATCATTCAAATGGAGTATTGGAGTTAGTTCATACTAATCTATGTGGTCCATCCAGAATCAGAAGTCTACAAGGAGAAAGGTACTTTATATTGATCAATCATGATTACTCTAGGATGATATGGGTTGCTTTCTTGAGAGAAAAACATGAAGCTCTAGAAAAGTTCAAATTTTTCAAAGCTTTGGCAGAAAATGAGACACGTTTGAAGGTCAAATGCTTAAGATCAGACAGAGGTGGTGAATTCACTTCCCGAGAGTTCAATAAATTTTGTGAAGAGCATGGAATCAAAAGATAGTTATATACTCCCTAGACCCCTCAATAGAATAGAGTTGTTGAAAGAAAGAACATAACAATTCTAGATGATTCTAGAACTATGATGTTGGAAGGTAATGTTCCTCATATCTATTGGAGAGAAGCTGTAAGCACTGTTGTATACACTATCAACCGGGTAAATGTTAATGGTAATTCTAGTAAGACTCCTTTTGAACTATGGTTTGGTTATAAGCCTACTGTTAAGTATTTCAAAATCTTTGGAAGTAGATGTTATATTAAGAGAGAAGGAGATATTGGCAAGTTTGATGCTAGAAGTGATGAAGGAATCTTTCTGGGTTACTCTACTAAGAGCAAGGCATACTAGTGCTACAATAGAAGATTGAAGAAAATGGTTGAAAGTGCAAATGTCAGAGTTGATGGAGACACTGTTAGATCATCCAGATACTATGGATATAATTTAGATGGCCAACAAGATAATACTGATAATGGAAAGAATGCACAAATAAAAAATCAAGTTCAAATTGTTTCGGTGAATCAAGAGAATCATGAAGAAGAAGCTAGTGGAAGTGCAAAGGAAAGAATAGAAGAACCAAAAGTCAGAGAAAATCCAAAAGTTCCATGGTATGTAAAGCTAAATCACTTTGAGAATCAGATTATAGGAGCCAAGAACAAAGGTGTGCAGACTAGAAGAAGAATTGTAGAAGAATATTGCCTGATTTCCAAGAATGAGCCTAGTAATGTCAATGAAGCATGTAAAGATGAATATTGGATGGAAGCAATGAAGGAAGAATTGATGCAGATAGAGAAAAATGATACACAAAATCTTGTTCCCAGACCTTAGGATAAAAATGTGATTGGAACCAAATGGGTCTTTTGGAATAAGCTGAATGAGCAAGGTGAAGTAGTTAGAAACAAAGCAAGACTGGTATGTAAAGGATACTCACAGACGGAAGGTATTGATTTTGAAGAAACCTTTGCCCCTATTGCTAGAATTGAAGTTGTAAGGTTATTTCTTGCTTATGCTACTTTCAAGAATTACAAAGTCTATCAAATGGATGTGAAGTCAAAATTCTTGAATGGTGAGTTAGAAGAATAATTTTATGTTGAGCAACCAGATGGATTTCATCTGATTGATGAAAAAGACATGGTTTGTCGATTGTAGAAAGCACTATATGGACTCAAACAAGCCCCTAGAGCATGGTATGATAGATTGGATAAATAATTGTTGAAGCTTGGATTCAATAAAGGTATTGCTGACAATAATCTGTATTTCAAGATGGATCAGGATAAAGAGTTGATTATTGAAGTTTTTGTTGATGACATTAATTTTGAAGGTAATGGTGACTTATGCATGAAGTTTGCTAATGGAATGAAAAGTGAATTTGAGATGTCAATGATAGGAGAGATAAAATTCTTTTTAGGATTGCAAATAACTCAGTTAGATGGAATTTTCATATCTCAGTCCAAATATGTAAAAGAGTTACTGAAAAAGTTTGGCATAGGAGACTCAAAACCAGTTGGTACACCCATGGTAATCGGATGCAAGTTAACACAGAATAATGATTCTCCTAAGGCTAATCAAACAAGGTATAGGTCAATGATTGTAGGATTGCTATATTTGACTTAGACCAGACCAGACATTATGAATGATGTGTGCATGGTTGCTAGATATCATGTTGATCCAAAGGAATCACATGTGACTGCAATAAAGAGAATTTTTAGATACTTGAAAGGAACGGTTGATTTTGGTCTTTGGTATCCTAAGGATGATGATCTTACTCTTAATGCCTTTACAGATGTAGATTGGGTAGGAGATGTAGATGACATAAAAAGTACAATTGGTAGTGCATTCTTCCTAGGGAAGAAGTTGGTGTCTTGGCTAAGTAAAAAGCAAAATTCCATTTCTTTATCTACTGCTGAGGTAGAATATATTGCTGTTGCAAACAATTATACACAAGTATTATGGATGAAATAGATGTTGAGAGATATCAGAATTTAGTATAATAAGCCTATTGCTATATTCTATGTCAATTCAAGTGCCATAAACATTTACAAGAATCCGGTGTTACACTCAAAGACAAAAAATATATCTATCAAGTATCACTTTTTGAGAGACAAAGTGAGTGACAAAGAAGTCAGATTGGAATATGTGCCCACTAAGGAAAAAATTGCAGATATCTTTACTAAACCATTGCCTAAGGATACTTTTTGAGTATCTCAAAGGAAAGTTAGGGGTGATTTCCCCTCCTAATCTGAACTAAGATGCAAGTCTTTGCATCAATCCATGCACTTACAGTGAGATCTTGTTTTAGATTGATGTTGTGGTGGTTGCTACTCAGGGGGAGTAGTTAGATGATTCAGATGATATGTGGTTCAAATCTTGTGTACCTTTGCCATTTATGTCAAAGGGGGAGAAGTGGAATGTGAAAAACCTTGTACAATCTAAGGGGGATAAGTGTAGACCAAAGGAGGAGAAGAGTACTATGTGAAGAGCTAGTTGTGTTGATGGTATTTTTCACATCATGTGTTGCCATCAATGCCAAAGGGGGAGATTGTTGGATGTTGTGGTTGTGTTGCTGATATGTGGTTGTCATTGATGTCAACACTATTAGAATTGATGATTCTGAAGGTTGTATATGTCAAGGATATTGAGAAAATTAGAAAAAACATGTTACAGGAAGTCTGTGAAGCTGTGAAGATCAGAATGGTGGAAAACTGTATATGTTGATAATAAAAGGTAACACATCAAAGGGTTTCTTGCTAAGCCTGTCTAGTATGTTGTCCAAAAGTTTTAGTGGTACACATCAATATTGGAGTGAGTTATGAGTTTTTGAGTTCCTACAGTTATTTTGTTAATGTAGCAGGTGTTTCTAGAAGAAGAGAATGCAATTCTGGTAAATTGATTTATTTTGTATGCTACTGTGATGTTTAGTGATGTTTCTAGATCATTCTCTATCATTATGGTATGTCCATATTGATCAGTGTGCTCGTGATCAAAGATTTTCCTTTGTCTGCTCGAGTTTTGTATGTTCTTGGCCGACATGATGGTGGTAGTGTGTTGTGAATCCTTAAAGATTAATATTTTATTGTTTGGCATATTCAAGGATGTTGATTTAGGTCTTCATTACTATGTTATCGACTTAGGTTGGTGCACATTGAGATTTGTTCATAAATTGGGTCGATAGTTGAAATTCATTCTTTAATTGTGGTCGATAGAGTTGTTTTTTTTTTGATCGGTAAACGCTTTTGATTGGAGCTTTGAACTAGTGGGATCACAATGGGGGATCCCATCCCTGAGCACATGCAGAGGTATTAACACCTCCTTGATTTTCCTCCTGCTGTCATCTCCATATTTTCATCCTTCCTCCCGTCTCTACTCCGTCAGTCCTCCTTCCTTGCTATGCTTCCTCCTCAGGCCTCCCTTCTTCTATCGCCTCTCCTTCATTCCTTCTTCCCATCTCCTTGGGCCTCCCTTTCTCCGTTACTCTTTCCTTTTCCTCTGTTTCTCTGCTTCCTCCTCGGGCCTCTCTCCTACCTCCTCTTCTTCCTCCGACACTCCTTCACCCGCTTCCTCCTGCTTCCTCTGGCCTCCCCTCCTCCCCACTTCCTCCGGCCTCCCTTCCTCCTTCATTCATTGCCTCCATTCACCGCATCTCCATTCCTCTACTCTTCCCACACATCTTCTACCGCCTCCCAGACTGCTTCCTCCAAGCTTCCTCGATGAACTCCCATCTCTAGCTGGCTCAACCCCAACCAACACCTCCATCATCTACCGTGGGGATTGTGTGGGTTGTACCAATGTTGAATCCTTCAACCACCATCTGATAGCCTCCTTTGTGCGATGGGGAGTGATTTGAACTAGTGACCCCTTATCAACAGGGGCTCATGACTTAACTGTCACACTGCAGGGTGAACCCCAGTGGTTGATAGAGTGCAAATTCATGTAGCAGATATATAAGAGCAGTTGTTTCTTCATTTTGGAGTGTGTATGTGGTGTATTCTCAATGACTGTATGTGAAATGTGTGAATAAAGATCAGATCATTTGATTTCAGAGCAGAGTGTGAAGAAGATTGAGTGAAGTGTAAAGAAGTGTTTTTGTGCCTAACCAGAACTATCATCAGGCTTTTGGAGAAGCTAATTTCTTAGTTCAACCTCATCAGATGGATTTAATCTGATTGTTTTATGTAAGGCACTAAGCCTTCCCTTTGAGTAGTGAGCTCTAGGTAGTGTGCCTAAATACATGTGCATTCCTTATTCATTTATCATTATACTTCTAATAGGATATAATCTTGTGGACTAATATCCACCATGGTTTTTCCCCTAACAGGGTTTCCACGTATAAAAATCTTGTTGTTCATGTGTTTATGATGTGTTGTTGATTTATGCTTTCACTGTTAATAATCAGATATGAGATTAAAGTTTGTTTAAGGTTGAATAAGTTTAAATTCTGTAACAACTGATTCACCCCACCTCTCAGTTGTCTATCCTTATTTTTCCAATAGAGTGAGGAACCATTAGTTGTATTTTATTATTTGATAGCATATGCCTAAATTTCTTAAGGCTCCTTATTACAACTAATAAACGTTTCTCTACAAATGAATATCTAGCTTCATAATCGTGCAAAAATTGACTAAAGAAAGCTATAGGTTGCTCTAAACCCTCATTATTTTGCTAATAGAGCATGGATGATATGGTGTCAATTCCCCCAAATACATATAATATGAAATCATTATCAAAATTTAGGTTAATAAGAGTAGGGGCTGCTACAAGTGCCTCTTTAATTTTCTCAAAGCTACTCTTACCTTCCTTTGTCCATCTAAAAGGAATGTTCTTCTTCAACATGGTTGTGAGAGGTTGCAGCAAAGTTGCAATGTTAGGAATAAATCTTCTAACGAAGTTAATCCTACCTAGAAAACTCTGCAAACCTTTTTTATGTGCAGGCAGTGGTAAAGCTAATATGGTTGCAATTCTTTCTGAGTCAATGGCGATGTCGTGCTTTGACATGATATGACCCAAAAACTTTCCTTTGTGAACTCCAAAAATACTCTTTTTGGGATTTAATGACACCCCAAAATCCCCACATCTTTCAAAGATCTGCCTCAAATGAATAAAGTGTTCATCAACCTTCTTTGAAAACCTAGTGATATCATCCAGGTACACAAGCACAAACCTATTGATAAGGCCTTGAAAGGCCATATCCATCGCTCTTTGAAATGTTTTCCCCGCATTCGATAATCTGAAGGGCATCTTTTTGTATGCCATAGTACCCCACTTGGTGGTAAAGGCTGTCTTGTACTGGTCTTCCTCTTTAACCAAGATCTGGTTATATCCTAAATAACCTGCATCCAGCAATGAGAACCTTTTTGAACTTGAAACAACCTACGGTATCTTCTCCATTGAAGGTAATGGATAGTGATCTTTGAGTGAGGATATGTTTAGATCACAAAAATCCACACACAACCTTATCTCTATGTTCTTCTTTTTGACAGGCACCAAGTTGGAAACCCAAGAAGTGTGCTTTATTGGAAAGATAATTCCACCTTCAACCAGCTTATTCAACTCTATCTTCATCAAATATTCCACCTTAGGATTCAATGGCCTCTACTTTTGTCTTACTGGTTTCACATTAGGTTATAGCTCAGTTGTGTGCTAAGCCAACTCCGTGTTAAAACCCTTTAGATCTCCATAATACCAAGCGAAGACGTCACTAAATTCTCGACACAACAAGATGAAGGCTTGTTGTTCTTCTTTGGTATAGATTTTTCCAAGCTTGAGAAGCTTATCTTTGAATATTTCAATCGGTTCATAATGCTCCTCCTTCATTGTAATGTTGGATTTATCTCTTCTAACCTGATCATTAGTGTTGAAGATTGATTCAAGGGTAACTATCCCCTTAGGAAGCTTATTAGACTTTAACTAGAGAATTTGGTCACCATTGTAGAAGTTGTGAAATCCAACTTCACAGACCCCAAAGATCACCTGCATGCAAATAACCTGTCACAAAAGAAGACATGGAGACAAAAAAACAAGGGTGCTCTGAAAGCTGAAAAATATATTAATCAGAGAGAGTAAAATACAATGAGATCAATCCTTAAGAAAGGAGATCATGCAAAACCTAAAAGTAACCCTAATAGGTAGGCATTTAATAATTAATATAATTATTAAATGTCACATTATGCAAACTAAAGTGAAATCTTAAGAGAGGAATAAAGGCAACTTAATTAACATAATTAAGTTAAAACCTTTACTCTAACAACCATATTGTTGTTCAGTTTTTTTTTTTTGATTATTAGCAGAAAACTCCGCTTCTTCGATCAGAAAAATAATAATTTTCCGATCATTGTCAAAATTTTTCCAACTGACAGTATTATCAGGTATAGATGGTCTCACTATCACCTTAACATATTGTTGTACCTCAATGTTATGTATGTCAATAGGTATATCATATTGTGAACCTATGGTAGCTAATCTATCTGCTTCTCTATTCTAATTTCTGGGAATTGACAACAAATTAAAAGCACTAAAATATTCAATTAAGTCCCAGGTTTTGTGCTTGTAAAAATTTTAAAGAAAATCATTTTTGGTTACACTTTGGTTTCTTACTTTATTTTCTATTAGTTTCGAGCCACCATAAGCCTGCAAGCACCTAATACCCCTTTTTTTGGTCCACTCCAGGCCATGAATAAGTGCTTCGTACTCAACAATATTGTTCATACAACTGAAAGAAAAATGTAGTGCTGAACAATATCTCTCTCCTTCAAGTGGAACATGCATTTATCCTCCACCAACAATTATCTTACTCCTTGAACCATCAAAAAATAGATTCCAAAGTTGGTTATCCTGTTGATCAAGTTGTTCTTCATCTTTAACCAGGTTTGGTATTATCACATCAGGCTCTTGAATCATATAAACACCCAAACCTACCTCGTCCATGCGACTGAAAGGATCAGTCTCATGATCTTTGGCTGCCCACTCATCAAGATTCATGATGGGTATTCGTCCAATTGGTGTACCAGAGTCTAAGGTCATGGATTGATCCTCTTGACCATGGGCAACAAGGTTGGCATTTATTGCACTAGGTACATATGGCTCTATATGGTCCTTAGCCTAGACCTTTGACTTAATGGTCACCTTTGTACCATATATGGTTCTAAAAACATATGGGACAAGTCAGAAGACAAATACCCCCTAACTTAGTGGTGAAATCTCTGGACAGGCATATGCCGAAGAAAGGCAACAAGTCTATAACACATATGTCTTGTGAAACTGAGAAATTTGGGTAAGCGTGTAGGGTAAGAGGCAGATTATTGATCATTCCTACATACTAAATGGCTATACCATCTAGTTGTATGATTCCTTTTGAAAGGGGCTCATACAACAGACCTAACTTATCTGCTAAACTCTTAGGCATTACGAAACTACTTGCACTAGAATCAATCATATAGTTATGGACTAGACTATTACCTATAATCAAAGTGACATAGAAGGGTGGTGGCTTTACCTACTGAATTGGCTGCTCCTTAACTTCTGAACTATTGGAAAGAACTCTAGGCTTTTCTTGTACAAGCTCATCAAAAAAGGATATTTTGGCTAAAGCCTCCTGCAGGATTTCTTTCTGCCCAAGAAGATGCAAAGCATCTAACATGGTCATGCTAACAGTGGATTTTTTCATATGATCAACGATACTGAAAGATGGGGTACAACCTTGTGTCACACTTTCAGAACAACAGGCTTTGCTTGTGTTGTTTGAGGTTGAGATTGAGTCCTTTTATATTCCTTTGCTTCTACAGTCTACTGTCTTGGCATAATTTGAACATTTTGAGCTGTAGTATGTTGATTTTTCCCTTGTTGAGCTATATGAATTTGGTATTTTTGCTGAACAAATTTTTGTTTGTCCTTTTCTAGCTATTGTACGTTAGGAACAACTTGTTGTTTCAGGTCAACAACTCTCTTTTTTGACCTCCTATTGGCTGCAATCAAGGTATTTGACTGATTCTGCCATTGTGCATGATTAACTCCATAAAATTCGTTACCCTGCCAGTTCATCATGGCAACATCAAGATCATTCAGCTATGTTTGATCATCTTGCTAATCATTGCTCTCCTTAACTATCTTCTCAGAAGTGACATAACTGCTCTACACCATAAGAGCCTGGTTGATCACCTCGTTCATAAAAGTAGCCTGGTTGTGAGGCTAATTATAGGGATAACACCATACATAATCTTGTGCCAAGTTGTTCTACACAGGTACAAGCTCTTTAGAAGAGCTAACAACATTTTGATTATAAGGTTGATTGGGCTTAACATTAAAATTTCTCCTTTGTCCTTGATAGTCAACCTGATAAGGCGGTCTATTTGGCTGAAAAGGTGCCTGATAAGGTCTATAGTTATGGCCTTGTTGATTTTTGAGGCTCACTAAGTCTTTGCTAGTAGTTTGCAGCAATTTGGCCATTTCTTGTTGGGTATTAGCCATTTGCTGTTGGGTTCCTCTAAGCTCTTGCAACTCGGAATTTGCTAGAACAACGTTATTTTGGATAGTTGTTTGAAAACCTAAGGCTGGGACAATGGGTAATGGGGCTATTAAAGGTATATGAATAGGAATTGATGGCTAAATATCTAAGAAAATAGGCATAGGAGGCCTAGGTGCAATCTTACTAGCCTGAATGAGGCTATTTTCAGCTCTAAAAGCAAAATCATAAGCTGCTGGTAGTGTTACTCCACCCATGGATTGGATCATGACAACAATATCACTATTTATTGCTCTAAGAAAGAACAAAAAAGCATGATCTGGTGAAATATTTACTATTGCTGGGATTCTGATGCAGGAGCATCCAAGGTGTAAGAGAAATCTTGCATCACCCAAAAAAAAATGTTGTTTCTTTTCAATAAGGGCTAAATTTGGCAGGGTTAGTATTTTAGTAAGTTTGCATTTATGCACGATTGGACACAAAATCTTACACAAACCTCCAGAATGGAAAATTGAAGCCAATGGTGAAGAAATTACTTCAATACCATTTGTCATTTGAGAGATATTAAAATTTTAAATTTCAAAAATCCTAGTAAAATCTTCAGAGTCAATTTTGAGGCACTTAGAGGCTCCGGATGGGTCTGAAAAATTGGTGGAAAATGAAAGTAGTCAGCCTTTAGGCCCTACTTTCAAGCCCATAATAATAGGAAATTTGATGGTTAGATCAAAATTTATGACCCCGTGAAGTTTTACTACCAAAATTAATAAAATTTCAAAATATCTTCTTTAGGAAGTTACACTTTCCAGAAGATTCTAGGGCGGTTACACCTTCCAAATAAATGATGTGAAAGGGGGGATATTGGGGAGGCTAGGGCAGTGTAGTTGGTAGCTCCAATTTGTAGATTTGCAGATTTATGTAATAAAAAAAGCCCATGTGATGGCAAATATGATGTAATTTCATTTTCATTTCAGTGATAATAGAAAATATTTTCTTTCCTTCTTGCATCTTGTTTGTGCCATTATCTATTGTTTTTGTGAGTTTTAGATTGTAAGGGGAGTATCCTCATTAGATTTTGTCCCAAGTTCTTTGGAATCGGAAGTTGAAATCTGCCATCTTCTCTTATGGAGCTCTCTTAATAGTCATCAATTGTTCAACTAGAAATAGATGGTCAGACTTGTCTGAGAATTGTTTGTTTAGATTGTCTCCCAAGTCATCCCATGATGTAACATAATTCAAAACCAGACTTCTAAACCACTGAAGAGCCTTTCCCTTTAGAGAGGCTGCCAAAAACCTCATAGCTACATTCTCTTGCATGATATGATGAACAAAACACAGAGAAGCCACATCTTTTATGTGCTCAATCAGTGTAGTCTCCTCCTTACTAGTGAAAATAGGTAGAATTTTCAGGGCAGCCATCGATATATCATCATGTCGAGCCAAATTTAGTGGGCTACCTTGATTGAAAGGTACAAAAGCGCATGCTCTGGCCATTGGAGCTACTGGTACATTGAGATTTACGGCTTGCAGTATTGGTACAAGACGTACCAAAATTACCAAAATTGAAAGTGTAGCTGCTCTCGGTGAACCTCTTGAAGGTGAAATTGATATTCTAAAGCTTGGTGAAGATGAATGCGAACTTGGATGCCTTGTTGATGGTCTACCTCTCCTTCTAGCTGAAGAATCAAGTGATTTTATTCTAAAACCAATAGATACTGATTGGTTTCATGAAGGTCAACCAAGTGTTCTTTAGGTTGCTCTTCCTCTCCTCTTTGGTGAAGAAAACTATAAATATTCAAATGGAGAAGAACTTCTCATCTGAATGTTTCTCATAAGCTACTCACACTTGATCTGCTCGAAACTGAATGGAGTCGCTAGGTATATGAATCTTTACCTCTGAAAGGTTGAAGTACCGTTGTGTATACCAGAACAACAACTTAAAAATATTGAATGCTTTCTCTGAAGTGGTCTTCAGAGTCCCACCGAGCGTGTTAAAAATTGTTATCATGAGGATTAGCACCCAAATGCAAAGCCAAAAGGCTCAACAATCCCGTGAAACATGGGAGTACTTTCAAGTTGTGGGTACCCTATACGAAAGTAAACCTCTAGATTATAGGCTAGCTTCCTTTATGATATTCTGATGATTATCTGTAACTAGGATGGAAAAGGGAAGAAGGTTTGAAATGAATGCATAAAATGAACTTAAAATTGGGTGATGCACCTAAATGATAATAAAGCATGCAATATGTTTCAAAATAACTCTTCAATAATCCTATTCGCACAACTAAATCTGAACAGTTCAACCACATAAATGATTTATACAAAGGCTTGATTGAATTATCTTATTTGAAGGAAAATAAAGTTTTCATAGCAAAAATGGTGAGATAAGCCACATGCACAATGTATAACCTGTGAAATCAAACTTAAATGTGTAAAAACACCTATGAATGAGACAGAAAAATAGAGGTTCTTTGATTCAAACACAATAAATCTCTTATAAAATCAATCATACAATATGACACCTGAGACTTTAAAGGAAAATACTTGGTATACAGAAGGTAAAAGGAAAACTTTGCCAATTAAAAAACTTGAATAATCTATAAATAACTACTGCATATATCAAAAATTGTAAAAAGCTGAGTTACAAGATAATCTTCTTTACATAATGTAAAGGCAGAAAACAAGAACTAAAAAAAAAGAGACTAAGTCTTTTTCCATATATACAATAGATAGAAAAAAAGTGCTCGGAGATGGAACTGAAAGCCAACTGAGAGTGTAAAATATCTCAAAAAAAAATCTCCTCATGAGCAAACATGAAAATCCTTGAAAAGCGAGCCCAAAACTGAAGTAAACTAAATTTTGAATGTTGCAAACTCATCCTATGGATGTGTATGATGAAAAAATCCTGAAAATTGATGTGAAATTGAAGTTTATCACATGAAACTCCATGCAAAATGGCTCTGAATGTTGTGATCCTTGGATAACTGAAAAATGACTCCTATTGATCTTACATGTTCACCTAACTAAAAAGAGACTCAAGTCTCCACCCTTGTGTTTTGCATGATCAGATCTCCAATTGACCTTACTTGTCTTCTTGCATGATTTTGAGGAAAAGAGAACCGCTTGATTGGATATTAAAGATAACCAATATTATGATTATTTTAATGTTTACATGTGATAGTCCTGCTTTATTTATATTACATAGTAAATATTAAGGTAATAATAAAATATCATCCTTAATATTTTATTTCATAGTTTTATTTTCATACAATTATGCAAGAAAAACATGCTAAGTGCCTCCTCACTATAACATGTAGTGATAATACCTTTTTCGTGTAGCCTTCACAAAGCACATGCTTTAGTGCAAAAGGATTTCAATATCAAATGAAAATATTAAAGGTTAAATTATCACCTTTAGTCCACGACCCCCCTAAAATGATTAGGTTGATTGACTTAAAAAGTCAAGACCACGACATTCTTTAATGAAATGATTTCACTTTTAAAACACGAGACAAAATAATCATTCATTCGAATTAGGGAACAGGTAAAAACTCTCGAACCCTAATCGTTTCCTCATTCTTCACTTGTATATTTTGGAACAAGCCTGTTGCATGCCCCCAGGAGGGTTTGAAGATTGATCTGCACCATTTCTTACTTTCATGTCACATTTTCTGAAGATTTATATAGGGAAAATCCAGGTAAACTATTCTTTATCAATAAAACTCACTTTCCTCTCCATTTTGATGCCATTTGTGGGCTTTCAGTCTGTGACCATGCACCTTTCTAATGTATTTTCTCTGTATCATTCTCTATTGATACTCTTCTTTCTTTGAGGCTTCCATGGAACCTTTCTCAAGGTTTTACAACCAACATTCAAATGTATCTCCTTAATGACAAATGACATGCACTACTTGGTAAGCCCTGACACTATTTCTTGCTTCTTATTGTTCGATGCTTTATTCGAGTTTCAAGATTTGTAGAAGATGAATGAATTTTTATTTTCTCCATGAATACATTCCCATTATTTCTAACATCTATGAGGGTTTTCTTATGGCATTCTGGGTATTTTGCTTTGGTTGCGACTTGGACATACACATTGGACTTCAATTTTCACTGTCTTTGAAAGTATTTTCTGAGTTTTAAGGCCACCATGAAGTTTTGAGAGATTTCTGTATTAATCTTGCTTGGCCTCTGTATTCTTTTAATGCTCTCCACAGGCTTATGAAACTTATGCAAAATTTACATTTGTTGGAGTCCTTCTTTGAATAAAAGTTCTAAAGCACAAAATAGTTTCTAATGTCATAATTGATCAATAAGAAATACCTTTATTTTATTTGAATATTTTCTATATTTCTCTTTTGGTTTTCACAATGTAAATATTGCTCCATATTGTTGTTTGTAAATCCAATAATAGATTGAAATGAAGCTTTTATTACTCTGCAATTCATATGTATAGATATTGATCATGCTCCTAGTTGAAAACCCCCACAAAATTGTGCCTTCTTGTTTGCATTGTCACTATGCGTCATCTCCATTGTTGTTGAATTTTATGTAAGCATAACTTGGGCTTCTTTGTAGAATAACAGTGTATAGTAGATTTAAACATTCTTCTCCTACTACGTCTTTGATAACAATTATGACTTATGCATACTCATAAGAATAATTGACTGCAATCTCTTTTTTCCATTAGGCTATGTTATTGTCAATTTCAATATTCAAACATCAATATAGTTTCAATCATATCTTTTTTTATTCTGTATCAAGCCTTTTGAACCATAACTATTGCATAGGTATGATTGAAATTGTATCAATGTTATTTTTGCAACTACAAAAAACAATACTGTAACACTGTCCTGACTCACCAATCAAATCCTCAGCATATTTAATAGCCTGGAGAAGATCTTCTATTTGTTTCTTCCCTAAAGGAAGTTGCTTTTATGACTGTAAGGTGTCATCTGGATTTGAGGATCTTCCAAACAAGCCTAAAAATTGTGTTGCTTCCTTTATAATAGAATTTTAGCAATTTATCTCTCATTTTGAGCATGATGATGCCTTTGCATCCAACATACTTGTTTCATCCTTGACCTCACATTGCATTTTAATTAATCTAGCACAAAAAATAAGAAGCAACACTACCATTTAATGATGGACAACTAACTATGATACTTGGAAGAGTATCTATTTGAAAATAATTTTTAGAAATAGACTTTCAAGATGCAAATTCTACATCAATCTCTGGAATCTGTGTTTCTCTACACTCTTTTCTTTGCTTGTTATGTGACACATGCATGATATTTTGAAGAGAAAACTAGTTTCTTACTATTTTGAACTTGTGGTATGATGACTAAAGTCTTTTCCTGTTCCAAGTTTCCTATCTACTCTTTTATTCACACCTCAAGATATTTGATGGATCCTTGCATTCAATCCTAAGATGATGATCATCTATTACAATGTTCTTAAGACTTCAAAACTCAAGGGTGAATCTTCCTTAGTGTTTGATAACTCTTTTGAATGAAGAGTGAATGAAGACTTTGTTCTATCTATTTCCACCATAGTGATTTGAAGGTTGCTGCTATGAGTTTCTTTTGTTACAACAGTCCTATTTCATGACTATTTTGAATGTTTCATGACTCTCATGTATAAATAAGAGAGTGTCTTCTTCATATGATGGGATCAACCCTTGTGGGAGCCCGTTTTCTCCACATATATGATGAGTGAAAATCTCTGAAACATAACTTATCCTATACCTGCACAAGAAACAAACAATGTTAGATCAAAACAATAATTGTAGAAGCTCTCATGATCCTTCCTCTTCTCTTTGCTCTCTTAACTACTTGATCATGTGATGAATTCCTGATAGGATGTGAGTTATATTCTTGTTTGTAATGTGGACATGAGAAAAATAGCGATTTTTAATTGCTCTAACACCACATTTTAACAATTTTGCAGGTGCCTTTGGAACTAGAGTGGGAGTTGTGCCAACTGGAGTTGAATGCGTGAAGACACCACATAACTAAAATGATGATTCATCATTCTAGGCAATGGCGAATCACTCCTTTCCTTATGTTTATATTATCTTCAGTTGTATAGTGTACATCTCTTTTTTGCATTCACCATATGCTTATAGTATATCTCAGTTACTCCCATGAGTTGTGTGGGACTTCATGCTTTTACAATATGAATAATACAACATTTCTTATGCAAATGTATAATATTCTTTGAAATGTATTTGCATAAAAAAAATTGGAACTCACTTGCAATCAATCCTTTTCATAATAATGGATACTTAACTGAGAAAACATATACATGGTGTACCTTTAAGTGAATTATAATTTAGCTCTACCTATTTGAGCTATAGCAAAAAATAGGTAACAAGTACAATATAAAATAATAAAGCAATGACAAAGAATATATCATGGAAATTGCACATATTTCTTCTTTTTTTTTGCCTCAAACAGAGCTCGAATAGTGTCTTCTTTAGCAAATAAAAAAAACTCAGCATTTCCTGCATAAAAGTAACTTATAGTGAAATAGAACGTGTTCAATCTATCTGTAGAGAAAAATACTTGAAGTTTTGAGTCTTCAAACAATCTATGGCGACATGAAGGCACAAAAACAAGATACAAAGTGAAATGATAAAGGGTTGTGCATATTTTCTTATTAGGGTTTCCTTACCCTATTTTGGCTGACTCGAAAGAGAGGCATTTTTTTCCTTAGTTTTAAAAACTCTTTCATGCAAAACTAATACCCTTGCCTTTTATTAATTAACCTTTGAAAAATTATAAATCAAATTCAAGACCGACCTTCCCAATTCTTGCATGAGTTGAAATAGAGATAATAATGTAAACATTATTAAAGCAATAAATTATAATTTGCTTTAATATATGTCATGCAAATGCGAAAAAAGGAGGAAAATACATAACCATATTAAAGTAATTATTTATTGATTACTTTAATATTATTTAAATTGCTTACCTTCACTTTGAATTCATGCAAAAATTCAAGATGGGAGTGGAGCTTGAATTTGAGAGGCAGTTAACTGCTCATGCAAAATAGAGAATAGAAGGTGAACTAAGAGACTGTTTTTCTTTCAATGCAAAAGTGGAGGTACAACTGAAGATATTTTTCATGCACTTTGGAGTCAAACTGAGGTAATTTCCATGCAGTTTCGGGGTCTGCATCAATCTAATTGTTTGAGGGGAGGAGTTTGCAATCATTCGAGTTCAGTTTGTAGCATTGGTGGACCCCATTTTTAGGCATTTTCTCTTTTCCTCATGAGAGAGGCTTTTGAAGGATATTTCCAAATTCAGTTAGACTGCCAGTGCTCTTTTCATGCACTTTAATATCATACTTTGTATATGTTGGTAAAAGCTTAGCTTTTTTCCTTAGTTCTTGTTTTCTGCCTTTGCATTTTGCAAAGAAGACTTCTTGTAACTTAGTTTTTACAATTTATGATATTTAGCAGGTTTTACAGGTTATCTTAGAGTATCAATTGCAGAGCATTCCTTATTTTATCATTGCAAGTTATATATTAGCCTTCTCAGATTTAGGTGTTTTTCCTTTATGAATGTTTTGGATGCAAATTTAATGTGTTTGATATCAAAGCCTTTAAGTTTCTATCACATTCATGAATGCATGTACACAAAAAAAGAAATCTTAGTTGCAGGTTATCAGTTGTGCTTTTAGTTTATCCTCATCTTTAGGTTGTAAAAATACCCATTTTCCTTCGTAAAAAATAAATTACCAAGCCTTCTTGTGAATCACTGATGCGATTAAATTTCCTGATCTGAGTTGTGAAAATAAACTTCGTAAAGAATCAGTTGTGAATCGATCTTCTCATCAAGTATCAATTAGGTGCATCACCCAGATTTAATTTAGTTTTGCATTCATTTCAACATTTTCTTCCCTTTTCCATCCAGTTACATTAAATGATCAAAAAATGAAAAGGGAAGCCAACCCATAATCTGGAGGTCTAGTATCACAATAGGGTACCCACAACCTAAAATTAGTCCAATATTACATGGGATTGCAGAGCTTTTCAGCCTTGCATGCGGGTGAAAATCCCTATGATAAGTATTTTTGGCACGCCCAGTGGGACTCTGAAGATCACTTTAGAGAAAATGTTCAAGAGTTTCAAGTTGTTGTTCTGGTATATACAACAACATTTTTTTCCTTTCAGAGGTTACAGTTTATACCTGGTGACTCTGAACACGTCTACTAGTTTCAACAAGTTCAGTGTTGGTATGTTTCAAATACAAGTTTTTTTTCATGTATTTATATGAGTAGAAATGACAGATTTTTATGGATATCATGTATACCCACCACCATATGATGAAAATAATCACCATGAACCCTCTTATAAGCCATACCTAAACAGCCATAATGTTGGTTTTTCATACACAACAACATATTACCAATAACTTCATTATGCTTACCACCCACCCATCCCTACTCAACCTCCATATTAGTGTACTTACCCTCAGATTCAACCCCAAGATGCTGACAAATTTTAGTTTAGTGACATCAAAAACACATTTCTAAACATCAAAAAGTAGTTGGATGAAGGCAAAAGACAACAAGAGCTTGTTTTGTAGCAACATAAATTAGATTATCAACCCTACCTTCATGAGAAGGAGTTGGAGACACAGAGGAGACAATATGAAGAAGATATTACTACTAAGGAAGAGCAAATTAGAATATTGGTTGCTCAAGCACAAAGAATGGAAGCCCATTCAACTTCTTGTGTTTCAAATCAACTTCAAGAGGAAGTACTTCCAAGGTATGAAATTTCAAATTTCAGGCAATTTGAAGAGAATCTTGCTCAACAACTTATTGCAAAAGATGCAAAAATGAGGCTAAAACTTTCCGAATAGGAGGTTCCCAACATAACAATTCAAAGTTTCAGTCAAGATGAGTCTCCTATGTCTTCCAATCTCAAAATTCCAAGTTTTAGGAGCTTACCTTCATTTCAATAACCTGTTATTGAGCAAGAAGCTAGCCCAGTTGTTACTTTTCCAAACCCATTTTTTTGGAGAAGGTATTCCTACATTCAAAACACTATGCTTCATACAAGAGGAATCTACTCTTGAGAAGGTTCAACCTACAATTCCTCAAGAGAATCCTTTTCCCCAAATTGTCCAGCCTTAAGAACCTTAGCAAAATCAAACTACTTGTTTAGACACAATCACCCCATCCATAAAAAGAATCCATTGATATCTTGATTTTTCAAGATAATCAGGTTGTAGATCAAGAAATAGAGGAGGTTGTAGTTGAAAATCAACAAGATTTAGATAAATTAAAAGCTGATGTTTCTTATGATCTAACTAATATGATTAATGAACTTCCATGTTTTTTTGATGATGAGCAAGATGATTGTCAGATCACAATAGTATTAGCCTCAATTCAGCAAAAAGAGCGTAAAGATGTTGATGTTCCAACCCCTCAACAAGGCTATAATAAGGTAATAAACAATCCTCTTCCACAACAAAATGAAAATCAGAATGAAGAGGACTCATTTTGGGATGAGCTTGAGGTATTTGTTTCAAGTTTAGACTCTAGGCAATCATCTTTTGAAGAGAAAAAGGAGGGACACCAGGTAGTTGAAGTAGAAAATGATGTTCAGGTTCAGACTTTTGTTGGTTTATTTGATGAAATTCCAAGATTTGTAGGTTAAGATGATCAATGCATCATTAAACTAACATCAACGCCCAATTTTGAGCAATAGGATGGAGGAAATCAATTTAACAAGGTGCAGATCTAAGAAGAGACAAATGAAAATAGTCATTGTAGAGAAAGAAAAGAAGCAAATCACTGATTTTGAAGGTATGATCTTTGAAGACCATCTTGAAAAAGAGTTAGAGAATACTTTATATGATAAGGTTGATAATGAATTAGACTTATTCTCAAGCATCATTGAAGTTTTTTGCTTTAACATTATTGACAACTTAGCACCTTTCAAGACAAAGGATTGTGATCAACATAATCAGGTGACCAAAGAGGTTGTGGTTGAAGAGAAAACACATGAGAAATAAGCCAACAAGAAGAGTCCTTGATTTAACACCTCAATAGGATGCCCAATCAGGCATCTCTCCATAATAGAGTCCAAGAAAGAGATTGAGATTAAAGGATAACAAGACCAACTTTCCCATTCATTCCAAATCAGTAGTTTGGTTGATCAAAATTAGAAGATGGGTGAGTTTGTTTACATTCTTCATGAAGAATTGCAGCAGTTTATCGGATATCTTTTTGTGTTGCATCTAGTATCAGCTGTTCTTGAGCATGTGAATCAATGTTTGTTGTTAAGGAAGGGTAGCTATTTCTCACAACCAGTGAATGGTCATGTTTGAGCACTAACACTATTGGTTAGTGTAGGTTAGAATAGTTGTTTTCTCTTAATAAGTGCTCATTGCACATTTGATTTTAGTTATGTTTTATTTTCAATAAGTGCAGATTTTGCACGGTTTTCTAACTCCGTCTTAAACAAAGTCATGCTAGTTTCTTTCAGTTTTGTTTACTACTGTATGGTTTCAAAAACTAAGTTATAGGTTTATCAAAGTCATAAAATGCCAGAAAATGGACTCCATGCCCAATGGATTAACAAGGCAACTGATCTGGCATGCTTAGTAGGCAAGCATTCAGTAGAAATCGCCAAAATGTTACCTAATTTTTGCCTACAACTCAATTAGGTAGAGCTGAAATGTAGTTTGCAGCTAAGGTAAAAGGTACATACAAATTTCTGCTAGAGTTGTCTTTGCACAAAATGTTCTTTCAAAATGAATTTCAGTTATTATTATGCAAATATTCCTTACAACAAAAAATTATACAAATTTTTGCATAGTATTGTTGTTTTTATTCATTCTTTTGCAAAGAAATGATCTTGAAGTCCCACACAAGCCGTGGGAGTAACTATATCTCATCAGATATAAGATATTAAACAAAATTAAATATGGGACCATCATTGCTTGGTGAATAACGAATCCCATTGTTGAAGAATCTATCAGCATCGTTGAGTCGTACAACTACTGTTCCCAAAGAGAAATCTGCAAGGGTGAAAAGAGGTGTTAGAGCTTGGGGTTCCACATAAATCCTATGCATCTCTAATCAAGTAGTTACTTGCTATCTTATAACCGATCAAGGAAAAGTAGAATGAATAGCTATGCAGAAAAGACAGATCATCTAATGGAGGTCAAATCATTAAGAGAGCATTGAACTTCATTATTTTTCTAACTAGTTTGCTCATTGTGCAGATACAGGTTCATCATTTCATGTTTCATCTTATTTGGCATTACAATATGTGGTGTAAAATGTGTCTCCCACAAGGGTTGAGCCCAACATGCTTAAATGCACAAGTAATAAATTTGCAGTTATCATCTACAGAGTGCTATCAAAAGAATATAAAATTTTCCATGAACAATGTAAAGGAGAAGCTGATATTTACAAAATATTATATATGTAGCTCAAAGTATCCCAATATACATTGGATAACAAAAATAAAAATGATAGTCTACATTGATCAACTCACATTACCATCAATACAACACAGATGTCATGTGAAGAATAATGAATTCATAAGACATTAATTTAGAAAGAGAAGCTTATGGAAAGAGGGGCAGCCATATTTCAAATGCTAGGATACCTTTAGGCAACACAAATGATTGAGGGATAGTTTGAACATTTGAATGGTAGTCATCATTCAACATAAAGCAATGACCTCTTGCATTGGGTTGTACAGTCATAACAAGAGTAGAATACTATGAGACGACAACAAAATGGTAGGGAGGACAGTTATTAGATCACACTCCTTGGAGAATCTTATTAAATCATGCCTGTCATAAAGAGATAATTAGTTTGGCCATATCCACAAAGTTATATTATTGGAAAATACATGAGCTTCATAAGACAGTCATTATAGTGATGAAGTCCTATGCAAAAGAGATAATCATCATGAGAAGCAACAACTAGAAACTATCATTGCCATACGTGTTAACCAACCATTTATTGCTAAAGTTGCAGCCAACCCATTACCAACATTTTTGACAGAGGTGGATAATCAAAGTTCACATACATGGAAATTTGCTTGTAGTGTCGAGGACATGAATTGTATAATCAATACAAGCAAGTGAAAGCCATGTTATAAAGGAAGTGACCAATATCTAATGACGATTTAAGCATTATGATAGACATTTTTGTAAAGAAGGCACAGGACAAGATGGACAAGTCTACTTTCACTCATCATGAGATGGAGTTATCAAATAGTGAGGTGGTAGCCTTCATGTCACACTATGGTGGAAAGTCATTCATACAAGAATGCACATAGTGATAAGAAAAGATGATATAAAATGCAACAATACACTATGAAGAGGACAACATTTATCGTGATTAAACATAGTGACCTCTGTCAACACTCTATTTGTGCCAGAATGGAAGCCTTGAAGCATTGTATCAACATTCATTAAAGCATAAAGGGATAAATAATTATGTCAGATGTTTTAATTGTAATTGCATTGGTAGACATGTATACAAAATGTGGAGGTGCAAACAAAGCACATGAGCTATTAAACAAATACCTCACAAAAATGTGTTTTCATGGAACACAATTATTGCAGCATATGCACAAATTGGATGAGTTAAAGATACTTTAGAAACTTTGAAGAAAGTGTAACTTGTAGTGCCAAACACCACTAGCAAGTGGTGCCAAAATGAGAGCTTTACAAAAGGGAGGAATGCCTCGAAGAGATGTCATCTCAAGGAGTGACACTGTTGATAATAGGTAGCATTGGTCAGATAAAGTCTTTGATCGATGTTTGAAACAAGTATTAAGTTTAATAGAGAGACATGTCCCTTGAGCTGACATGTCTCCACTTTGTGGAGACACATCCGCTCATGGGACGTGTCTCCCTAATTTTATATTAATACTCACTCCTTCCTCACTTAAACACATGGAAATTGATAGATGTTGTTTACATGTGAGGATCGACCTTTGACAATCTGGAATTTGATCATGCATTAACATGGTATCAGAGCCAAGTTTCGAAGATTGATTAGATTCATTTTTTTAGCATTGTCGAACTCACTCCTGCAAACTCTACCAGTGGCTTGGCATCATTCATTACATTAAAAAATCATGGGTATTGGCTAGTGGGAGAACATGCAGCGTTTGTGGTAGGCGTTTACAGCCAAGTTGTGGCGGAACCAGAAAATAGTACCTTGCAAATGACAACTAGCAATGATATATTTGAATCCAGATTATAGATGGAGTACACTGTACATCGGATAGCACCTTGAATACAGAGTAGGGAAGGTATTCTATGATTTTGCAATTAGTAACCTGTGAGATATCATTGTGAAAATTGCCTTCTCAGTCCCGTGTGAGATTGTAATGCTCACTTTGGATCTCTGTGAGATATCGTTGTGATAATTGCCTTCTCAGACCTGTGTGAGATTGTGATACATGTGTAAATGCTATCAAGCCACCATGGGTGTCTGCTTTCACTAGGTACACAAAATTCTCCTTCTGTAGCAATGAGCCACGTAGCCACCAAGGTTGATGGCGATGTCTTCAGAATGTCACGATGAGTTTTGGGTGACCGTTGGCCTTAGCAGTGAGGTAGTGATGACTTGTCACCAGAGCAGGAGGCTCGACCACACAGCGTTATAATCACCCTCTTCCTTATTGGCCTTGCAATGTAAGAGTGCAACTCAGAAACTATGCAGACTACTGGCAATGTACACTAATTCACAGTTTGAGATGAGTGTTTGAACCTATGTGTGATCGGAAAGGGGGTTGCATCCCTTAGCACATCGACATGATTCCATAACCAAATTCGTGAAACAACTTCAATAAGTGAAGTGCGTAATTCCATTGGGAGGAAGGCATGGATGGAAATGACGTTGCAAATGTAAATGGTGGGGGTGTCATGAGCAGTGAGAAAATGGATGTGGAGGAATACACCTCGCTTTACAGCAGGAGAATGAAGATAATTAGGCTGATGTTCATAGCGGATAGGTGTGAGAATGAAAGCATGGGCTTGGAAGCCTTGCGGATGACCTACCATGAGATTAAGAAGGGCGACAACACGGCGCTGCTCAAGGATGTGTTGCACAAGCTCGAGACCAGGCTTGGCCTCTCCTCTCCCTTCTCACTCTGCAAAGAGCACGACTAGATTGACATCGTCGATCGCCGTGCCCAACTCCGCAAAGAAAAGATCAACAACGAACTCAATGGGTATAAGAAAAATCTAATAAAGGAGAGCATTTGGATGGGATACAATGATTTTTGGGGACTTCTTCTATGCGCATGGCTTGCTGGGAGAGGCCTTCAAGAACTATGTGAGGACTCGTGATTACTGCACCACATCGAAGCATATAATCCAGATGTGCCTTAATGTGATCTTGGTAAGCATTAAGATGGGGTAGTTCGTGCATGTCTCTAGCTATTTTACCAAGGCCGAATAGACTCAGACACAAACCCCTGACCTCCAAGACACCTTGCTCCTCTCAAAGCTCAAATGTGCTACTAGACTTGCTCACCTCCATGCCTCCAAATACAAGTTAGCTGCTTGCAAGTTTGTGGAGACAAACTTTGAGCTTGGAAACAATTATACAGAAGTTATTGCTCCACAAGATGTTGCCACATATGGAGCACTCTGTGCACTTGCATCATTTGATAGATCAGAACTTAAGAATAAAGTTATAGACAACAACAATTTCTAGAATTTCTTGGAACTGGTGCCTGAAGTAAGGGAACTTATTCATGATTTCTATTCAAGATTGTCTTTTGTTGTACTGAGATTAGCTCCTCCAAGAAAATGGAAGAAAGAAATGTCTAAAATCAACAAAGATGGATGATTAATTATCTGGGGTTACTCAGGAGATTCTGATATCATTTAGATAAGTATTGCATGGTTGATGAATTGTTATGTAGTTATTTCATGCTATAACTTTGAGATGGTCAATCATGTATGCTTCTAGCAATGGTATTTTTGAGATAGTTGAGTTTCATGAATTGTTAATAATCTCTTCTTAAATGTTTTTTAGGATAGATAAAGAAGTGTTGTTCTTGTTGCCATCATGAAATCCATCATTGTAGGATGCACTGGGGTTCATCTTTTCTCTTTCATCATCTGAACATCATAGAGCTTGTTGCACCTGTATAGCAATTCTAGGTGGGTCGCAACTGGAAAAGGAGTGCATCGATAAATTTGAATGGTCAAAGACCATATTCAAATTTAGCCAGCTACCACTACAAATTCTGTAACATGGGCTTGTGATCAAGCCGTGAACCTGTAGAAGGAAGGTTGTGGAATGATCTAAGCACAAGCGCAATGTTCCACACTGTGTCCTATATTTGCATCCATCAGAATACTTAAAAGTGATGAGTATTCTTTGTTGAATTTATGTTATATCATTTATTTGGATCTTGTGTGATTAGTAAAAGAGATTATGTTTTTTCTCTTGATTTGTGTTCACTAATTTAAGATCCTTGAAGTTTCAAACTATTCATTGTGAGTTATTGCTATAACTTGAGATAGTAAACTTTGCATGAAATTTCTTTGGATAGTTATGAACTCTTAGTAATCTCTTCTTAATGCTTTCAAGATGGATAAAAAGGCATAAGAGATTGCTTTCAAGAAAAAATTGATGCATCCTATAGGTTAAAAAATGGAGACACTGCTTGAAACATTGAGATTGTGTGAATGGATGAAGATATCTCTTCAAAGAGGAAGCATTAACCTTTAGAGGGAGTTCTATAATTCAAAGTTGTAAGGATAGATGCTAAATTATTGAAGTACCTCTTCAACAATTGAGATCAAAATTGCTCATGTCTGTCAACCTGGATTTAACATTGGTAGCTCCACAAACCTATTCATAATAGAGTGATCTGGGATGAGGTTGAAGAGAACAGCCTGAATCTCTACAAAGGTATGAGTTGGAAACCATTTCTCTAAAGCAAGTATTACAGATGATTTTGGACGAGGAGGTCAGGAGGTTGATGCAAGTACTTAGTGCTTCAGAGGGAGTCACATATTCACTTGTTGTAATGCATAATTTTCTGAGATAGAGAGATATGAGGTGAAAGCCCTTGTTCATCTTTGATACTAAGATGAGGTGTCATGTTGAGAGACTCCATGATGACAGGTCCTAGGATCTAATTTCAGAAGAGCCCCAAGCACTCACAGTATGGCTTAAAGGGGGGGTGTTGGAAATAAGCCACACCCGGGCCAATGTTGGGTTGGCCACGAGGGGCTAGTAGCTCAGTTAATAGAGCACTCCAACAACAAATGGAAGGTCCTAGTGAATGGTCTAAGCTAGTTCATGTGTGAGCCAAAGGAATTTCACCTTATGGTTGTAAAACATATATTGTATTGAGATATCTTCAAAGCACTATTGGATATGATTGGGCTGGGAATGTAACCAATCGAAAAAGAACATCAGGATGTTGCTTCAGTTTAGGATCGGCTATGATCCCTTGGATTTGCAGAAAACAGTCTTAAGTGGCACAAGCTTGACAAAAGCTGAATTCATTGCAACCTCTATGGAGGCAAGAGAAGCAGTTTGGCTCTGGAAAATTGCTTGTGGGACTCTTTGGTGAATCCTTGAAACCTACTATCATTCATTGTGATAATCAGAGTTGCGTTAAGCTCTCTGTAAAACTAGCATTCTATGATAGATCTAAGCATATTGAGATCCCCTACCATTATGCAAGAGACATGGTAGAAAGGTATGCAATCTAGTTGGAGTATATTAGTTTAAATGATCAAACAACAAACATACTCAACAAACCTCTCTCCAGAGTTAAGGTTGAACTCTTCGGGAAGAAACTTGGTATGTAATTTGATATTATGTTAGAAATTCAAATTGTTTATAAGTTGTACTAATATATAAAGATGTTTAATGTGTAAAATCTTTTGTCATGTGTGTGACTCCATGACCTTATGGGCCTACGCCCCCTGTGTACATTATTGAAAGGTGACGATCTTTCTAATAATGAACACTTGTATGTAACATTGTAAAGTGACAAATCTACAATGTTGAGTTGAACTATCATGATAGATATCATGTGACTTGATATATGTGGACATGTCATGATAGTATCTCTTGGACACTTTGATGGATATCATGGGACTTGATGTCATCTGGAGATCATTGTGATCCTTAAGAGATAATCATGGTGGATAATTATATCCATGGATATGCCATGAATTATGGTAGACATCATGTGACTTGATGTCAGCACACATACCATAATGAAGATGTGTTATGAAGAATGTCATGTGACTTGACACTTTCAGAAGCATACCATATCTTCTGATATCACGAGTTAGGTGATATCACTTTTACTTGATGGAAGTTATCCTCCCTAGTTAAAGAGGGAGTGTTGAATAATGAAGATGTGTTATGAAGAATGTCATGTGACTTGACACTTTCAGAAGCATACCATATCTTCTGATATCATGAGTTAGGTGATATCACGTTTACTTGATAGGAAGTTATCTTCTCTAGCTAAGAGGGAGTTTTACATAATGAAGATGTGTTATGGAGAATGTCATGTGACTTGACACTTTGAGAAGCATACCATATCTTCTGATATCACGAGTTAGGTGACATCACTTTATACTTGTTTGAAGTTTATCCTCCTCGCTAAGAGGGATTGTTGATAATAGGTAGCATCGGTCAGATAAAGTCTTTGATCGATGTTTGAAACAAGTATTAAGTTTAATAGAGAGACATGTCCCTTGAGCCGACATGTTTCCACTTTGTGGAGATGCATCTGCTCATGGGACGTGTCTCCCTCATTTTATATTAATACTCACTCCTTCCTCACTTAAACACATGGAAATTGATAGATATTGTTTACATGTGAGGATCGACCTTTGACAATCTGGAATCTAATCATGCATTAAAAGACACCATACAACAATGTAGGAGGATGAACTAGGGTTTTAAAACCCTTATAATGCAAGGATATATCCATGACCTCATATAATAAGGAGGAAAATACACATAAACAAAGGAAGATTATTCTTCTTTCTCTATTGTAATAAAAAAACAAGACATATAAAAGTGCATAAACCATGCAATCTCTAGCAAGGAGCTCCATAAAGAGCTACAAAACTCCTCAATGGTGGCATAAAACACAAAACTAAATCAACAACAAAGAAGATAAATCAAACAACTGAATTACTAAAGAATATAGACATTATAATTGCTAAAAATGAAGCTGCAGGCATTCCATCCTTAGAAGAATTGGGAAAAATTATTAGAAGTAAAACCTATAGATTATGGTGATGGACGGATGAAAAAAATAATTTAGCAAATAAGTATGGTGGCATCATAAATAAAGATAGAAAAGAGTTATGCCCTCGTGCAATAGTACAATACATAATAATAAAGAAATGATAGAGAATATATCATGGAAATTGCATAGATTTCTTCTTTTTTCTACCTAAAACAGAGCTCGAATAGTGTCTTCTTTCACAAATAAAAAAGAAACTTAGCATTTCTTGCATAAAAGTAACTTGCTATGAAATAGAACGTGTTCAATCTGTCTGTAGAGAAAGCTCCTTGAATTTTTGAATCTTCAAACCCTCTATGGCGGCATGCACAAACAAAAGATACAAAGTGAGATGATAAAGGGTTGTGCGTATTTTCTTATTAGGGTTTCCTTACCCTATTATGGCTGACTCAAAAGAGAGGCATTTTTGCCTCAGCTTTAAAAACTCTTTCATGCAAAACTAATACCCTTTCCTTTTATTAATTAACCTTTGCAAATTATAAATCAAATTCAAGACCGACCTTCCCAATTCTTGCATGAGTTGAAATAGAGATAATAATGTAAACATTATTAAAGTAATAAATTATAATTCGCTTTAATATATGCCATGCAAATGCACAAAAAGGAGGTAAATACATAACTATATTAAATTAATTATTTATTGATTACTTTAATATTATTTAAATTGCTTACCTTCGCTTTGAATTCATGCAAAAATTCAAGACGGGAGTGGAGCTTGAATTTGAGAGGCAGTTAACTGCTCATGCAAAATAGAGAATAAAAGGTGAACTTAGAGATTGTTTTTCTTTTAATGCAAAAGAGGAGGTGAAACTGAAGATATTTTTCATGCACTTTGGAGTCAAACTGAGGTCATTTCCATGTAGTTTCGGGGTCTCCATTAGTCTAATTGTTTGAGGGGAGGAGTTTGCAATCATTCGAGTTCAGTTTGTAGCATTGGTGGACCCCATTTTCAGGCATTTTCTCTTTTCCTCATGAGAGAGGCTTTTGAAGGATATTTCCAATTTCAGTTAGACTGCCAGTGCTCTTTTCATGCACTTTGATATCATACTTTGTATATGTTGGGAAAAGCTTAGCTTTTTTCCTTAGTTCTTGTTTTCTGCCTTTGCATTCTACAAAGAAGACTTCTTGTAACTCAGTTTTTAGAGTTTATGATATTTAGCAAGTTTTACAGGTTATCTTAGAGTATCAATTGCAAAGTGTTCCTTATTTTATCATTGCAAGTTATATATTAGCCTTCTCAGATTTAGGTGTTTTTCCTTTATGAATGTTTTGGATGCAAATTTAATATGTTTGATATCAAAGCCTTTAAGTTTCTATCACATTCATGAATGCATGTACACAGAAAAAGCAATCTTAGTTGCAGGTTATCAGTTGTGCTTTTAGTTTATCCTCATCTTTAGGTTGTGAAAATACCCATTTTCCTTCGTAAAAAATAAATTACCAAGCCTTCTTGTGAATCACTGATGCGATTAAATTTCCCGATCTGAGTTGTGAAAATAAACTTCGTAAAGAATTAGTAGTGAATCAATCTTCTCATCAAGTATCAATTAGGTGCATCACCCATATTTAATTTAGTTTTGCATTCATTTCAACATTTTCTTCCCTTTTCCATCCAGTTACATTAAATAATCAGAAAATGAAAAGGGGAGCCAACCCATAATCTGGAGGTCTAGTTTCACAATAGGGTACCCACAACCTGAAATTAGCCCAATGTTACATGGGATTGTAGATATTTTCAGCCTTGCATGCGGGTGCAAATCCCTGTGATAATAATAGGTTTGATGGAGAAGAAGACAACAAAAGAGGTATGTCAAAAGCTTCCAAAAGAGTTGGTGTTAATGAGTGTAGCAAAATTGTCTAGTGACCTTTTTCAAGAATGAGGTTGGTCTGTAAAAGGTGGAAGGAGATACTTTCTTCACGTGATCCTCTCAATACCATAATTCTAGATGGTTCTTGTTCAAGATATGTTTTCTTATCACAATTCTCTTCATATGGGTTTGAGGGGATACAATCATGGATCATTGAAGGTGATACATATTTTTATAGGGTTCCTTCAGAAAAATTTCCAAACTATTGTAAGTGCATAGAGGTCATTTGCAACAATATCTACTATTGCTACAAATGGGTAAGAGATGGTCCATCCAATTTCTACATATATAATAAATCTAATACAATTATTGCAACTTGTACAAAAGTTACTCGTGCTTCCCAAATCACAACCACTTTAGGTACATATTTCATAGCAACAACTTTTGTCTCTTCCATTAATCAACATATAATATTGTTTGGAAAATACTATTGGCACACAAATGGTCGATGTATTATTGAGATTTATGACTCAAAATGTAATTTATTGAACCAAATATTTGTTGAGCATTCCTATTTTCCTTTGGGGAGAGGTTTCTATTCTCAAGGATGATTTTATTGGTTAAAATATTATAGAAATGATGGTGAGATTATTGAATTTAATTGGACTGAAAAGAGTTAGATGATAATTCCATCCCAGCAGATGGACTACTATAGAGTACCCTTCGATTGCAGATTTTGCCTATGAAGAAGTGAAATGAAAAGAAATAGGGGCCACCAAAATGAAATGGTGAAAGATGTGGGGGGAAGGTGCTCCTATTTCTTAACTTCCATTCAAAATGTGTGCTATAAAGTGTAAATGAAGAATAGTAATAAAAAGGAAGATCCGGAAAGGTGAAAACAATGTGTACTTTTCACCAAAAGTCACCTTTTGAAGCTCATTGAGGACTCATTCTCGCTATGGTGAATGGGTCCGGGCTAGGGTTCCTGGAAATCAGTTTCTGGGATTTGTTCCTCTCTATCTGTAACTCCAAATTCTAGTTGTTCACTATCAAAAAAATGAGATATAAATCTTGTAGATCAGTTTTTGTGATTCGACATCTTTTCTTGCAACTTTGACAAATTTACAAGTTTCTTCAATTTTTCTTCTTCAATTGATCTTTAACCTAAAACCTACAATCACACATCAAAGAGAAAAAAATATTGTTTTGTTAGGGAATGGGGGTTTGCCTTGGTCAAACCCTATTTTGGTAATTAAACCTTGCAATGAAACATGAAATGGAATGGAAGGAATGATAAATGAACATGCAATGTTGCTATTCACCACACCTTTTTTTGAATCTTGGAATGCAATTCAACATGCATGCCTTTGACATGATGATTGATATCTTAATTACTACAATAATCTTCTATAAATCTTCCCTTCAATGCCCTTGAGAATGATCTTGATCATAAAATTTTCTATAAGGATTCTCTCATCAAAATTGCTAGTTGAAACTAAGTGAAATAACCTTTTATTTATACATATTTTAACCTTAATTCCCAAAATTCAAATATCACAAGCCGACATTGAGTTATAGATTTGAAATAATTGAAATCCCACCAAAAAATATTTCAAAGAGGGGTCTTAGATCTAAGTGAGGACCCATTCACCATAGGGAGAATGGGTCCTAGGCCACTTACCTAGGACACACATCGAACAATGTTAAACATTATGAAAAATCAGGGTCCTAACACTAAGTGAGAACCCATTCGCCCTATCGCGAATGGGTCCTAGGTCACTTACCTAGGACACACATCTTCCAAAGTTAAGTGTTGTGTAATGGAATTTATGAATGTCTGGTTTTATCCCTCAAAATTTACATTTAATTAGGCTTGGATTTGAATTAAAGGGGATAATTAAGGAAAATTAACCTCAATTAATTAGTAAAGCCCTAGATTAATGTGAAATTGTAAAGGTACACTTTACAATACCAAAAATAAGGCATAATTAAGTCTATTTTATTAAAAAGGGCCCTTAGACTTAATGTGAATATGAAAAACATACTACAACACTAAATCAAGGCAACATTAAGCTCATTTTATTATTAATTATTCCCAAATTAAGTGAGGAAAAAGGGATACTTTTTTTTAAACTATATTTTCCCCCCACTCTAGTGAGAGGATGACCCCATGTCAAACTCACACTAAAGTAGACATTTAAGACACTTATGTATGCAAAAATGAAAAACACACACAATCATACACTATCAAAGACTAGGAAAATAAAGGATCAAGCTTCGACCGTCCCAATGCGATGTGGAACATGACTGTTTGTCCATAACATGCGTGCTCACTCTAGGGTAGTGGAACCTCAGGCTGCCCACTAGGTGAGTTATCCCAATGGGTGGAAAATGAGAGGATCATATTAGGCTCCCATACCATAGGTCAAATCTATCCTCTTGACAACTTTAATAAGATAGTTCCATAATGCAATGTACACTGGAAGGCTCCACAGGCAAGCAAGGTGTGTTTTGCTAGGTAGCCTTTATTTTTAGGTTTGAGCTTCACAAGGTTAGCCTACTACTAAACACTTATGAACAATTTGTGCTTGTAAATTATTTTGTTCATAGGGATTTCACTTAGTTCATGTAAGGTCTTCTTCTTAGGGATCATCGTGCCTAATGTCTCCAAGAGAGGACAAATCAAGAGTAAATATCCACATCTTAGGGAATGCAATGCATTGCATTACCACTAAGAGGAAAGTCATACGTCAAGAAAAATCATACTCTTGGAGGAAATCAAACCCAATGAAACCACCAAGAAAAGGATGCATCGCATGAAAAATAAAATCGCACCATGAAATATGCAAAATGCTGAAAGATATGTCAATGTTTGTCCTCACCTTAAAGAAATTGCTACACCATTTTTGTGAGAAATTGCTTTAAAGTAGCAAATGCTCAATCCTAAGACATGAGAGATTTATTCGGAAAGCCAAATGCCAAGTCATATGTTTTTGAAATAAAGCTACATCATGAAAAGGACAAGGGGTTTCCCCCAAAAATACATAAGGGATCTATGAATTTGGGATAAGTATGTCTATACTACAATGCTATTGTAGAGCTCGAAAATGTCATCATTCCCCAAATCCTCATAGAACTGGAATAATAACACAAAGAGAGAAAAAACAAAGAAAAAGCTTTTGGGTCATGGAACAGACCTAAATGTCTCGACACCTTGTGTCATCCCCAAAAGGAAAAAAAAAAGACAATTGAAAAAGATAAATGTTTATGACACATAGAAGAATGTAGATACAAATAGAAGAATGCACATAAAGAGAGAAATACATTACACAAAATAGTATGGGGGATCACAATACACTCATGCAATCATGCATAAAGAAACATGAAAAAGAAAACAAAGCAAAAATACTAGTAAGGTACATGTGAGTCAACCTATTAGCAGGTCGTTCGCATCCCAATCTTGTTCAGTATATGTGAAAGGAAGACAACTAGCCAAAGGGACAACATCAAGTGCCAAACTAGGAGACGCACCAAGTCCAACACTCTTTTTAGGGTATTTTTCATTTAAGCTCATAGAAGATGAAAAAATGAATTCAACTAATTATGCACTTCTTTGTCAATCTTTGCAATGTCAATTTCATAATCTAAATCAATCACAATAGGAGGTCGAAAGATAATTTCCATGGAATGTTTGTGTTTACGTTGCGACGAGGGTAAGGAATCATCATGCATTGCTTCAGATAAGTTTGGATTTTTATTTTCTATGTTGTTATTTTCTTCTTTGGTTTGTAACATATGAGAAATAGCGTGACGTCTATGCCTATGCTCTCTAGTATTTTGGTTTCATTTCAATCTTTTTCAATTTGTGATTGTGTAGGAGTGGGTTCATCAAACATAGGTTTCTTTTCTTCCCTTAGGGGATGAACAAAAGGAACCATGGGAGGTTGTTCAATCACTTTCTCTTTAGCTTTATAAACTTGTTTGATTGTAGGAGGCACAATGGGATTACTTTTATTGTCTCGTCGTCTCTTATAGGACATCAATTGGTCTTGATTACTAGGAGGAAATTTGGGTTCAATCTTTTTTTCATTACAGATAGGAGACTCAGTCATAGGTTGAGGCATATTTCGAAGGGATAATTCTGCTATCCATTTTTCCTTGAACTTTTGATAGGATTTGAAAAATAAGCCCTCGCGAGGTCTAATAGGTTCAATAGGCTTGGGCCAAAGGAAATCCAATGAAAATTTCCCATGAGAAGACATTAGATTAAAGCCACTATGGTGCACAATAAATATATCATTGCCAAATAGAAAATTTAAACATTTATGCACAACTGACGAAACTGCATTCATGGAGCGAAGCCATGGATAGCCTAACTTCATACAAAACTAATTCGACATCGGGATGATAATGAATGAGACATTTAATGTTTTTAGTCCAACTTTTATGTGTAAGTTTATCAAGCCAATCGTAGGGCAAGAAAAACTATTATGCATTTTAATCCATGCTTTTAGTTTTTCATATGTATCTTGATAGAGTTCATACACAAGTAGGAATTCTTCAGTTATCACATTCTCTACACAGATAATATCAATTAATATCCCATTAGCAGGCTCATTGTTGATTCTTCTAGCTATGTAAAGAGGACCATCAGGTGCATGTTTGATCATGCCATTTTGTGAGAAAGAAATATCAAGGGGCATTTTGGTTTGGCCTCTAAGAGGTTTAGCTTCAATAAAACCTACTAGTTCATCTATCGGATTCACATTATCATCTTTCATGTTTTCATCATCTGTGTCAACATTTATCACATCATTCTTAGTTTTACTTGCTTTGAAAAATTAAATATTGTGTTTCGGCATAGGATTGGTAAATTTTTGTAGGTTTTTATTAGGAGGATCTATGAACTTATTACCTTGATCATTCACACCTCCAATTTGAAGTTGATTATTTTCAATAAGGTCTCGCACGATATGTTTAAGATGCTTACAATATTCTGTATCATGTCCATTTTTTTGGTGGTAATGGAAATAAGCATTTGGTCTATAGTTTGAGGGTGATGGTTTATTAAGATCAGGAGCTCTGAAAGGAGGTAAGGAAAGCATATTCTTGTTCATGAGCTACAACATGATATTATGAAGGGTATCAGGTAAAGGGATAAATTATCTATTCCTATTCCTAAAGGGAAAATTATTTGTTATCTTTATAGCAGCCACTTGGTTGTCATCTTGTTGATTTGGTTGAGGGGAATTAATTTGTAAAAATCCCCTATTCGACTTCTTGAAAGGTTGATAAGTAATTTGAGGTATAAACTCAAAATTTTTAGGGCGACTAGGAGGATTTTTCATTTCACGACTATAATTTGCATTTTGATAATCACGAAGGGTTGTACATAACTGTGTGAAGGAAGGAAATCTTAACATTTCTAGTTTGGCTTGAATTTTACTTTCTAAATTGACAATAAATATTTGTTGAAGGTTAACGTCAAGAATCTTAATGCTTATTTGTGAATAAATCATTTGATATCATGCTATAAAATCAGTAACCTTTTCATAATACTTTTGTTTACATGTCATTAAATTAGCCAAGGTCGTCTTGGGACCCATGTGAATGTGGAAGTGGTTGTAAAAGGCATCAATGAGCTCATTTAATGAGTTTATTGAGTTGTTTGGTAAAGAGAAAAACCACTCTAAAGTAGTATCCTTTAAGGACCTAGGGAAGAGTTTAGCCATATTCATAAATAAAGTCATTTCATAGGGTTGTCTATGTAGAAACATGGGTAACATGATCTCCTTTCCCACCATATTTCTCAAATCTAGGAACTTCTATGCCTTGTGGAATTTGTGTTTTCAATATATCCAAGGACAATGGATTAGTTTTTATGTATTGTGAAGGTTGGCCATTGTTGTTTTGATTTATGGTGGTGATTTTTTGTTGAAGGGATGTCATGTTTTTCAAAAGTGTGTTAAGGAGCGCTTCATTGTTGTTGTTGTTGTGAGATGGAGGTGAATAAGGTGGAGTGGTGTATGTATAAGAAGGGAAACCAAATTATAAATTTGTGAGAGGTGATGGTTGAGGAGATATGATATTTGAATGCACAAAGCTAGAAGGATTCCCAATGGAAATACCCAAGAAGGTTTTTTTGATTAGGGGTAAAGCAGGTTTTGATGGGACTCGAAACTCATTACAGACCGATTTTGAAGGAATCTTTAACCATGTCAAAGAAAATCATGTTGTATACAAGATAATCTGCAAACCATTAGCAACCAAAAAACAACAACAAATAATAGATAAACATGACTAGAAAAGTTGCAACAAAAAAGAAAAGAAGGGATTGAGATCCTTTTACAACCAAGTTTTGATCGGGACTTGGAACCCTTAGGTAAACAAAGAAACCACCTACATCAACTAGGCATCAACAAACCAACTGCTCAGGAAAGACACCATTGAGGCAAGAGAAAAAGGAAACTTAATGGTGTAGGACACCATCAAACCTATAAACAATAACATTAACAAATCCAAACACCCTACCTCAATAGGGGAGTTAGAGAGCATAATGAAAGACTAAAGCACAACAACCTTATTGCAACAACATCCTGCCAACACCATCCACACCTCCACCCCCACCTCAATAGGAGAGAGATCCCCTCTATAGGAGAAGAAGATATGAGAGCCCCTAACTCCAAATCCTTCACTCTTCAGCCCATACACGCTCCACCTCGATAGGAACAAGTTGAGGAGAAAAGTACTTCCTACCAAATCTACAACAATCACCTTCACCTCAATAGAAGAGGGCTCCTCCTTAATGGGAGAAATATCCACCTCCACAGAAGATACCAACTGTAGATCCGGAAATAAAGAAAAAAATTTGGAAAGAGGGACAATCACAACCTCCTTAGGCTTAACGAGATACAAGTACAAGAAAGAAGTAGAGTGCACCTCAACCAATAGGGAAAAAAAAATGCTTCATATCTTTCAAAATAAAAATTTGTAACAACCCAGACCATGAGTGACTCTTAGTCACCAACACAAAATAATAGGAACCTTCAATCCTATAACAACAAAAAATATGGGTCTTGAGGATATACATGAAATAAAGCCCAACCGATAACCAAAAAACCAGAGGAAGAGCAGAGCAAAACCGCCAGCAACAAAAATCCCCTTGGGTTATAAGAAATAATAACCCAACCATCAATAGGATAGAGAAACACAACTACAAGCAACACTGGGGATTCAACACTCAAGCCAAATTCAAACATAAGGAAGCTTGAAAGAACAACAAAACCTAGAGGCCACCCTCGACAGACAAAATTAGCATCCAAAAATGGCAGAGACCCTCAAGAGAATTAGCACCAAAAAAACCTCTGAGGATGCACCAAATAGAGGAGAAAACACCAAGAGAGGTAGGGACTTCACCCAACAACACACCTAGCCAATGGAAGAAGCAGAGCACACTGGTAATCACCAAATCTTGGACCAACTTAGGCTGAGATCCCAAGAAGGTAGATAAGAACCTTGACAGAAAGCCAGGTAAAACCCAGGTAGACCAAAGAACCAAACTCTCACAACAAAAAGGGAAAGGCACAAATGTTTCCACACAACTAGTGCCTCTTCAAAAATAGTTTTCCCATCAAGAACAAAGGCTAGCCATAACACCCTCAAAGGGCCAAACCCTTCACCAAAGAGCCCATTCGCCACTGTAGATCTCCCAAGAACACTCATATAGATGAAAAAAATATGAAGAATGACCAACACTAGTCCACTCTCCATAAGAAACAAGGCACACACATCCCGTGAGCAAGAAGAAAAGAGACCCCAAGCAAGTGCAGCAGTGGCTCCAATAAGGAGAGGGTGCACCAACCTCCTAGCAACGCCCAGTAGAAGGACATTGGGTCAAAAAACAATGCCATCTGAATCTGAATCTACATCTGCTTCTCCTTCAACCTCAATAGATTTCAAACATTTGCTCCCTCCCATTTTCCTGCTTGCCACTCTAGACCCAAGGAAGTGTTAACATTAATAGCAGGTTGGATTGTCATTGTAACATGTGTACTAGTGTATGTAGGAATAGAGATAGGGATTGTAGAAGTACGAATTGAATTCCCACTTTGACTTTGTGTATACCCCAAAGTTTGAGCAACACTAGCTAGAGTAGGGATGGTATTGTTAACATAATGCACATTGGTTGTAGGTAAGGAAGCCATGGGAAATGAGGTATGCAAGTTATGATCCATAAGGGGTTGATTATCAACACTATTAGTGAAAGAGTTAGAAAACCCAAGATCCACAACGAATGGTGTATCGTAGGATGTCATGAGCCTCGAACTACATCTCACAACAATATTTATAATAGGACATCAAGTCATAAAGCTCATGCAAGTATTAAAAACTCAATGCCAACCCAAAATGGAAGGATGGTGAAATGCAATGCAATGACGTAGAATGTAAATGCAATTTTCAGATTCTAACAAGATAATTTTCTGGTTACACTATGCAAAATCTGAAAATGAGTTCTTGTAAATGCAATTTTAAAATCACACAATGCACTAAATCTATCAAATTAAGCTAGATATGATCAAATATATGAAACAAACGAAAACAAAAATCTTGTTGGTGTGAATAAATGTCTTGTACCTAGCTAATTCACTCACTAGGTAATTGGGGGACATATTCACATGTTATGTTTACTTAGGATAAAATATTCTTTCTAGAAGTCTTAGTTGTCTTTTCTAGAACTTATCTTATCTAGCTAGTATTGCTTGATTCCTAGGTAGTTAGTTTGTTAGTTGTCTCATGTCATAGGATTATGACACTTTCCATGATCTTGTCTAATCCTTTCTCTCTACCTTGTATTTATAAGCAAGGCATCTCATGCACATTTGCATAAATTGAAGCTTATTCAAGCATATTCAACCATTATTCAATCTTGCATTGTGAAGCAAGATTTCTTGCCATTCTCTCTCTTGTGGAAGTGGTTTTGGTTTGGCAACTATTCCTAGGGGTTTTGGGGAGTCACCGTTTACTTTCAATGATGTACTTTGTGTTCCTTCCTTGTCCATTAATCTCCTTTCTATTTATCAAATTACTCATGGGGGTCAAGGTAAAACAATTAAGTTCACTCCAGATAGGGTGTACATAAGGGACTTAGAGACTAGAGATATTGTTTCTGTCAGGATGGTTGATCATTCATCTCGTGTGTATTCCTTTTCACATTTTGCTTCATAAGATGATAATGTTCCTTTGACTGCATCACACACTCCATTGAGTGTGAACCATGTTAGTGAGGAGAAGTTTGGTCATCTAAACCTTGGTATTCTAGAGACTTGTACCGAGCTTCCTACTCCTCCATCTCCTGCTTCTTCAGCCATTAGTACTTCTATTCAGCGGGATGATCATAGTTTTTCTGATATTGCTTCTTTGTTTGTGGAGTCTCACATTGCAGATTTAGAGGACCAACTTGAGGGAATTTCTCTCCTATTTGATGACAGTTTCAGCACAACTATTACCCCATCTACTTTGTCTTTGGATATTAACATTGATGAGTCTCCTCCTTCACTTGATTTGTCATGTTTATTGGTTAAGTTTGACCATGATTATGTTGTGACTTATTTAAGATTGGAGACTCCTACTCATTTTTCAGAGGCATACATGTTGAGC
>CM021105.1:670441283-670496233 GCA_007115665.2 Sequoiadendron giganteum | reverse complement strand
TTTCATGAAAATTATAGTAAACTTATTGTTTGGTAATATTTTATGTTTGGGATTTGAAATTTGAATTATATTTTAATGGACTTAATATAATTTTAAACTTATTTTTGGTTTTTTTATTTTATTAAATTGTTGTATTTCTTTAAAAATTGATAATGGATATTATATTAATATAGTTGTGAACTTAAATAAAAAATCTTAAAAAATACTAAACTTTAAAATTAATCATTGTTGTTAAAAAACTTAAAAAAATCTATCACATCAAATAAAAAGAATTATTTTATAACCATAAAAATTCTATACTTAACTTAAGATCTATGCACCATGACAATTTGGACTAGAATTGTTCAAATTCCATTCCTCAATAAGTAAAAAAATATATTCTTAATATTTGCAAACATGATTATGCATTCACTTTAATTATAGCCACTACAACCAACTAAGGAATACAATATTATTTATAATATTATAAAAATCAAAATCATTGTTCATATAATAGATGGATGTTCTATCACATCTTTGTATTTGGGACATCCAATTCATTGAATGGATTGAAAAGCCATTAAAAATGCCATCTACATATTAATACAAAGGGAATTAAGAATAATTAAATTTACCAAGATTGATCCACAACTTATAATATTAACCCTAACCCTAACCTTAAGGGTTAAGGTTAGGGTTAGATATGGAATTATAATCATACTTGTAACCTCAAATCTAACCCTAATGCAAATGTTAATTTTCTAACCCAAAATATAACATTCATTCTAACTCTAACCCTAATCATAAATGTAACCCTAAGCTTTGTCATAAAAAACTAATTATATATGATAAGACATTAATAAACCTAACCCTAACCATAACCCCAAGTTTTATTCCAAAAAATTAAACCTAACCGTAATTGAACCTTGATATACTTATAACCCTAATAAATTTATAATACTAATCATAACAATAGCCATAATTGAACCCTATGCATAACCCTAAATGAATACCAAACCTAACCTAACAATAACCTTAATTAAACCCTATATGTAACCCTAATTTAATCTTAACTCCTTTTGAACCCTAACCCTAATTGCACCTTATCCGCAATTGAACCCTATATGTAATTAAACCAAAAGCCTAACCCTAATCTTGATTGAACCCTAAATCTAATTTTATTGTAACTCTAAACTTAGCACTAACCCTAACCCTAATTAGACGTTCATTTAATATTATTCTTAACCTTGACCCTAACCATATTTGATCTTTAATCATAACCCTAACCCCAAACTTTATTGTAGAACCCTACTCATAATTCTAAGTGAACACTAACTCTAATTTAAATTTAACCCTAACCCTAATTGAATCCTAACCCTAACTTTAATCCTTATTAAACCCTAACCTTAACCCTAATTGGACCCTAACCATAACCCCAACCCTAAGTGAATATTAACCCTAACTAAACTCTTTCCCTAACCCTAATTAAAGTCTAATCCTAATTTAACCCTAACCGTAGGTGAACACTAACCCCAAACCTGATCCTACTTGAGTCTTAATCCTAGTCATAACTATAATTGAATCCTAATCCTAATTAAATCATAACCCTAAACCTAATTCAATTAAGTTTAAAGTTCAATTAGAGTTTTATGATTTGTTTAGGGTTGTGATTTAATTGAAGCTAGGTATAGGGTTGAATTAGAGTTAGGGTTACAATTTAATTAAAGGTACAATCAGGGCTATGGTAAGAGTTAATGTTTTATGATAAAGCTTGGGGTTAGTGTTAGGGTCCAATTGGGGTAAGGGTTAATAATAGGGTCAGATATATGGTTCAATCAGGGTTTGTATTAATGAACTAGTTTTAGAATCAGGGTTATGTGTAGGGTTAGATACGATTAGAATTAAGTTTGGGGTTAATTGGTGTTATTTTTAGGGTTGGGATTATGGTTAAGGCTAGAATTATAATTAGTATTAGTGTTGGGATTAGATTCTATCACTTTAATAAAAATAATTTTCGATAAAATCATTCATTTTATTTTGAGATTATATAGTTTAAAATATTTTTAAAATTTATCTATGTTGATATATGAGAGATTTAACAAATCTAAACTATATACAATGTATAGTTAAATTTAAATTATATTTTATTTTAAAAATAAGTTGTTCAATTAAGTTGAAGTTTCAATTAGGATTATGATCCATTTAGGGTTAAGATTCAATTAAAGCTAGGTACAAGGTTGAATTATGGCTAGGGTAGCAGTTTAATTAAGGTTATAATTAGGGTTAGAGTTAGGTTTGGGGTAAGGGTTAAGGTTCTATTATAAAGCTTGGGGTTAGTGTTAGGGTTCAATTGGGTAAGGGTTAGTATTAGGGTAAGATATATAGTTCAATCGAGGTTTGTATTAATGTTAGTTTTAAAATTAGGGTTATGTGTATGGTTAGATATAAAATTAGTGTTAGTTTTAGGGTTGGGGTTATGATTAAGGGTGGAAATATATTTATTGTTAGTGTTGGGGTTAAATTTTATCACTTCAATAAAAATAATCTTCTATAAAATCATTCATTTTATTTTGAAATAATATAATTTAAAATATTTTCAAATTTACCGATGATATATGAGAGATGTAGGAAATCTAAACTCTACACAATTTATAGTTAAATCTAATTTATATTTTATTAAACTGTTTAAAAAATAAGTTGTTTATAAATTAAGTGCATACAAGATGCAACAGAAAAAAGCCCATCAATGTTGCTGATTATTTGATGTGATTGAATAGAAAACATCACAAATATTGTATATATATTAGTCCAATAAGTAGAAAAGAATCTAGTAATAGCTCTTGACATTCATACCCTTAAAACTCAATCGATACACATTTCCACACAAGGAAATCTAAACTCTATATACAATTTATAGTTAAATCTAATTTATATTTTATTAAGCTATTATGCAACAGATAAAAAAACCCATCAATGTATGTGCTTGAATAGAAAACATCACAAACCATAGATATAAATAATAAGCAACCTATAGAGCAAACCATTGAATAGTCCAAACAGTAAGAAGCAACTTAGTGAGCAGGGAAATTTGAAGCCTGGAGGAGTCTTTCCACAAGAAATAATAAGCTCCAGTGCTACTGGAAGAAGTATATTAAGGTCGTGAAGCTTAGCCCTGTACACAAACACAGTTTAGCCTCCAATGCCAAAACTCCTTCAATCACAGGGCAGCACTGGTTTATAGTTGGGTCTCCAATGCCTACGTGGACAGGCCACTAAGCACATCAACACAGGAGAGAGGTTTCTGGGAGCATCAAATGCAGTAGCATCAACGTCCGCCATTCCAACACCCATGTAATACGAGAGGTAATATGTTTGTCAGGCCAGTGATCGGAGCCATAATGCAGACAGTACTGGGGAGTATTTTACAATCTTTTATGAATCCAGGTGGAGGAGGAAACGGACGGGGTGTTTTGGAGGGCCTCAATAGTTTTGGGAATTTCTTTGATGTTGTTGGATCTCTGTTTGGCTTTGGATTCTTTTAAATCTTTATGAGTGTGGCAGGTGCATTGTTTTGTGATTGAAAAAATGAGATATATCTTATTTCATCCTCAGTGAGCAGTGAGCACACAATCTCCTCTGCAACACTCCACTCTTCCTCTCCCATTACATGCCAAGAACTGAATCAAATTAAACAAAAAAGAAAATTATAGAAGACAATATTGGAAGGAACAGTCTTTTATCTGAGACGACCTCAACAGAGAGCATATATATAGAAAATCAATAGAAAAAAACACAGAAGACAAGGAATGAGAAAGCAATGAAAAATAGTGCTATTGTTTAAGAAAAATAACAGCGAAAACATACCTTTCTTCTCGGGGCTGCCATTACAAAATGCGATCCTGCAAAACTGGGAAGTAGCGTGTCCTTATTTATAGAGGCCACACTAATGACAAGCGTCATTGGCATCTGTGACATATCTGAAGTGGAGATTTTTTAAAATATCTGAATTTGTAAAAATGTAATAATCATATTGGAAGTACGAGGAGTCCCATATACTGTAAGTCATCTGTAGACCCATAAACAGACCGCCTGATATCGTAGACTATAAAAGAACCTTTCCTTTTTTTTCCTTTTCTTTTGAAATTTCAAAAACTTTTATAACATTGTAAAACAAATAGCATTAACTCATAAATTCAAGCATTTTAAACCCAAACTGAACTTCCCCGGCAGATCTTGAAAACTTACTCCCACTTACCAAGGAAAAGGCAAACGTGCAGACCTTTACAAAAAAAACACTGCTTACATAAGCAGATCATAAGATAAAATCAACTCTTTTAAAGTGCAAAATGAAGCTACTGAGAACAGCTGTTCCTTGAGTTTAAGATACCAAAAAGACATTCCTTGTAAATGGCAATTAACTACTCACAAGATCCATGAACTAGTGGTTGAATTGACAGAGATCCTGGATCAAAGCACCTGATAACATAACTAGTGAACCAAAACTCAAAAATTATACCCTGCAGACTTTCTTGAACACAATGGATTTTCTTATTTAGAAAAAGAAAAGGAAAAAATAACGAGATTGGTATACAGAACTTTGAAAGAATTTTCCAAACCGGTAGATAGTAGCCCAAATTCAAGAAAGTCCAACTTCGTCTGCCCACAAAAAATCTAAAACTTTGGTTGGAAATGCAATTCACAAGAACTCAAATTGCAGAAACCCACAAAGCCCAAATAATTAGAATTTAGCAATATAGATCGCCCAATAGAGAGGAATTAAAAAGAAGAAAAAGAAATGCCATCTCAAATAAACAACCTCAAGAAAAAGAAATGCCATCTCAAATAAACAACCTCAAGAAAAACTGTTTTAAAAATTGGGGTATGATAAATGGAGAACTGGGTATTGTTACAATGTGTTTTTTTGGCAAAGGATGGTCAGAAATACATTTTCCAGGTCATTTAAAGAATTTTTTAAAAATGTTTGGCAAACAAACATATCAGTCAATCATTTTTCAAATTTAAACAAGTGTCATGTAGTGGCAAGTATTTGTCTTTGTAGTATTGTAGTGGCAAGAATTTGTCTTTGTAATATTGTAATAATAGTATTTGTTATCGATTTAGAGACAGGGAAACAAAATGTTATTTAATTGATAGATAAATTAAGATGGCATAGTGATGTAGAGACAGGTCAAGTTAATTTGAAATCAATATTGCCACCAAGCTTATAGTACAATGACAGTAATATAGTCCATATTCAATTTTTACAACATTCATTCTACCATAACATCATCAAAACAAGAAAAATCTAGCAGTTTATATTCCTTACCTCTAATACTCTATACATTACTCATTAAAAGTGATATTGGACCGTGATCACAAACTTGTATCTCCAAAATTATCTTCACAAAGAAAAATACACTCTTGACACATTACAATCCCTATTTGTTTTCTCAATTTTCACTCCAAACTATGGAAAACAATTTATCAAATCTTACAGAACTATAAGTCTTTTTTAAGTTCTCTTACAAATAAACAAAAGAATATGCAGACAATGCCTTTGCTATAAATGATGTCATTTACACAGACATATTGAAGAGATCAGCAAGATGATGATGAAAGGGAACTGGTGGAGGTTGAAGCAGATGAGAAGCAGGTGATCTGATTGAAACTGTTGGTGGTGTTAATGCTACTAATATTGTTTTGAGTTGAGCGGCGCTTCTTGTAATTTGCCTTAAAACATGCTTGGCGAAGCCTTTTAGTTTTTTCATCTAGTTCTATCCCGGGTATCTCCTCCATCAATCTCCTTTTCTCTTTTAGTATCTCTACAGCATTTGTCAACCGAGCTTGGCTAACCCCTACATTGCTCTTAGCCAATTCCTGATCACAAAAACATCTCTAATTTCAATAGATTGTAGACTACTATGTGGATAAAAGAAAAGATTGGATGAAATATAAAAGCTAATATAGAAGGGAAATAGATTTTTGCAGTCCATTCTGTATCAGAATACAAAGCTTATAGAGCCCCTTTTTAAAACTGAAACATTCACTCTTAAGATTTATTAGGAAAAAATGAGTGATTGTTAAGATTTTGCTTCATGGATCTTACCAGATATTTGATTCTTCTGTTTAAAAAAAAAATGTTGAAATCAAAAACATGAATAATATCAAATATGAGATGGAATCTAATGAAATTCTCAGATGTGGTTCCATCTCAAAATTTTAAAAATACAATCAACATTGTACTTCGATTTTAACTAACTTTTTTGAATAAAATAATAAGAAACAATGATACCTGAATATTATCTATGAGATTTCCAAGGCTTTTCATTTTACGGTGCGGCCATCTAGGAATCCCAAACTCTCTGCACCTTTTTTTGAGAACGGTGAGGCCAACTTTGAGCTCCTTAGCTGCTTGTGTAATGGGCATATGGAAATATTGAGACAATTCACTGTAACTCACATCAGATCTTTGTTGACATGGCAACAATGCATTTCTTGTACTCAATGAAGGTCTTCTCTCGCACTTGTCTAGTCCACTCCAACTAGCACAATCTTTATGTTGTTGTTTTTCATTGGAAATTGAACATTTAGTACTTATCCCTTCTAAAAATATGGAATCTGGATTTGGTAAGATTTCCTGGTCTGATGATTTGTCACAATAATACCCTGATGCCCATTCACATTGATTAGTCCAATCGTTTTCACCATTAACATTCTCCTCCATTGCTACTCTAGTAAACTTAATATGATCTGCAATTGTATAAGGTAGTTCCTCATCATTTGCAATGGACATCTGTGAATCCCAGGCCTGAGTTGTATGGTAATCCTGAGGAGTACATCCTTGTAGATCTTCTAATGGATCACATAGACTTACTATTGGAACCAGCTCCAAACCAAACTCAAATTCATTGCTAAGCAGGTGCTTTGCGCCAGTACCTTCATCTTTTTCCATGATATTAATGTCTGAAGCTGCCCATAACTGATCAAAGGTTGCATACATTTCACTGCAATAGAATTTATTGAAAAACCCATATTTATATATTAAAATACAATGAATTACAACACCAATTGTTAAAAAACAAAGTTGGACTGGTTATACATTCAACACATTTTAACTTGTTTTTTGAATAAGTACCTTATTCTAACAAGCAAACTCCTTCAACACCCACAAAATATTTTAATAACAAATTTAAGAAGTTATCTCAAGTATAATAAGTAGAACCTTTTAATAGCCATAGAATATTTAAACATAAACCAAAAAAAATTCTCAATTTTAACAAGAGAACATCTCAAACATCTACCAAGAAAATCATTGACTGGATCATTTATTTTCATGAATTTGACTCAAAAATTAAACAGTTGAATTCTGATTAATCGATAGACTACATATAATGAGAGGTGTCAGCCTGAAACCTGAAACGTGTCTCATACCGTCAAACAACTGCAACTGTTAGGTTACCGTAAACAACAAATGGTTTACAGGTTTTCTATCGCCGTTAGAGGAAATCGGATTTCCTTCCTCACGCGTGAAAACAGATATTAATTCCCAACTGATATTTTTGTTTAGAAGGCTGCAAAAATATGTCTTGAGCTCAAGAATCGAGCAGCTCTATAATCCTCATATTTTTAGATTTACTCCTCACTTGTCATAAATACAATGAAGCAGCCATTATAGGGAGACTGGTTTTGCATCATTTCATTTTAAAGCTCCCGTTGTAGGGAGACTGGTTTTGCTTCGTTTCATTTTAATAAATTTCTTCTTTAGTAGGGTTTCGTAAAACAATTCTTGTAAATTCTGTCCATTTTTTCTTATCAGCACCGTTAACATCACGACACAACTTGTGTAGAATCTTGAGGTAAGTCACTTGCGATGGTTTTAGTGAGGGTTCTTTTGAATCTGTATGCACCGGATCATTTTTTGCTGTGTTTTATTTCATTCTAAAACTATTTTGTTTATATATCCTCTATTGCCTGCTTTATCTTCTTAAAATGTTTTAATTTCTATCCTAAACTCTATTTGGACAAGATCTTAATTTGAAGATATACCGCAACCCCATTAGAGACTTTGCCTTTGTATTTGTAGTCTAGCGAGTCCAGCTCTCTATGGATTGGATATTTCTTATTTTCTAATGTCTTTCCCAATACTTTGTGCCTTTGAAATCCTTGAGATTTCAAATTTCAATTAGTAGCTTGTTTTAAAGACTTCCTTTTATTTTGGTTAGATTTCCGTTTGTGGTTTCCTCTGTACCAGCCATGGTGAGATTTGAGGTACACTTCATGTGCATTCCTTCGAGCTCATTCAATTTCATTTCATCTCTTATAGTTTGACATTAATTATGTTTACTCGGTTGCTTATTTTAAAGATCATATCTTGTCTTCACACTTTTCAGTTTTATAATTCACTTGGTTTTCTTTAGGATTTTTCTTCACCAATATCTTGAGTTTGTTGCATCAATTTGTAGAAATTGTATTCTATTTTTTAAATCATACTTTCAAACTCTTTTTAGTTGCTCTTGATTTGGATTTGCATTTCTGTTCAAAACGTACAAGTTTTAGCTGAAGCTTTAGTTCCACAGTATCCGTATGAGTATGAAGACTAAAAATTGAGTTCATAACCTCCTCCTTGAATTTAAAATTATATTCAGGAATCGCCTTGACAAAACATTTCAGAGCAAGATCCTACGTTCCAAATCATTCAGCTTGCTTCCAAGCCTGCAAATGAAGTTTTATCTAATGTGATGATCCAAAATAAAATATGGACCTCTTCAAATCTATGAAACTTTAAGAATTTGGAATAACATGGACTTCAATTACTATAGGCAGACTGAATTTCTGAATCAAAACTTACAATTTCGATTCATGGAGAGTTGTGCTTCTTCCCCTTATTATCACAACAGGGATGAGCTGCCAAGTCCCATATGATTCCACAAGTTTTGAGAACTGTGAATGCAATTTGAGTTAAGGCTTTGAATCTTGACCCGAACTTCTGTATTCAAGATGAGAATATTAAAACCTTTGTGTTTATGATCCTAAATCTCGTAGAACAACTTGAATTTTAATTACCATATATTGGTTGGATTTGGGAAAAAAATATACATATTCAATAGAGTTGTGCTTCACTCGCAGTAATGTTTTCAAATCCAGCCAGGAGTCAAAACCTTAACAATGTAAAGCAAGTTAATGATGAATGATAGCCATAACAATGGCCCAGGTTCAAAATCCACAGGGCTTGCTCCTCTGCTAACTATACAATATGAGGAAAAGGGCATCCACCGGTTGAGGTGAGATGCAAGTCCTCAATGACTTGTAAAGTAAGAGACTCCTCTTTCCTGATCTTTTGACTAGGGTTTTCTGTCATAAACTGTGTGCTATCTGCTTAATGTTTTCTATACTGCTTTACTAAAAAATATCAAAATATCAAAATGTTGATCAAATAAGAACATAGGTAGTTTGGGGTGGGGGTCTTAGTTCGGTTGGTTAAACCTTTCCTGTTGCAAGAGGTTGATCACGAGGTCTAGTCTCTCCACACCTGTAGTACCGGAGGGCGTGTCGTGCAGCGTTGCTGGTCACGTTAAAAAGTTTACCAGGCACACTGCAGTTTATAGGGGGTCGTGCTACCCGATTTCTGTGGTAAAAAATAAAATTACTAGATAAATATAACAGTTAGTGCCTAATAAAATCTAAATATGCAACATGACAAATGATTGGTAAAACAACCATTTAACATAGATTTCTCCTACTTTGACACAATGCATTTTAATTGACGAATCTAAAAGAAGGATTGTTTCAATTTTAACAATATCCATTTAAATTACAGAATAAAATAGAAGATTTACTCTCATAATAACACCCATTTAAACTGGAAAAATAAATACAGAGGTTAGCCCAATTTAATAACCACTCATTTAATTAGAAATCAAAACAGATATTACCCCTACTTTGACAACACCCATTTAAATTGTTCGAAATACTAGAAGAATCTACTCCAGTTTTAATAACACCCATTTAAATTAAAAAAAACAAAAAAGAGGATTTACTCCAATCGAACAACGCCCATGTGAATTAGAAAACAAAACACAAGAATTCAAACCAATTTAACAATCACCCGCTTTAATTAGAAACAGAACATAAGACTTACTGGATTTTTAACACCACCCATATAAACTAAGACAAAATTACATGATGTACTACAATTTGCCAAAATTTAATTTAACATCTAAAGAGTCAATCATAAATAACTGCAGTTGTAAAGTAAAAAAAGTCTGAGAAATTGAAAGGAAGGTCATAGAAGCTCCATGGTTTTAGCTTTGAATTGAAAAGATTAATATGTTTTGATAGGACATATTTAGTGTAGTTTAATATGTTTAGTCAATAAGATATATTTAATCGATGAATTGTTGGCGATGAATTTTCCTACAGTCATTTAGTGTGAGCTTTCAACTGAAAATTATCTCACGCCTGATATCTAAAAACACAGTTTGATTCACATTTCTCCCAATCATATCATAATCAAAGAAATTCTCTGTAACAATCAAGCAGAAAAGAAAAAATTAAGGCTAGGCTGTTAATTGCTGATCAGTTTTTTATTGGTAAAAGGATTACTTGGAGTTGATGTGGCTGTTAAAGGGTTGTCCATGCTTCTGATAAAAATCAAGATCAGATTCAGAATCAAGATCAGCAGCAACACTGCAGGATTCAAACATTGATTGCCAAACATCATCATCAGACATCAAATTCAAATTCTCTTGCTCTTCTTGCTTTGCTGGATACATTGTAACAGAGAGAATTTCCTCAAGAGGAGAGGGAGGGAGAAATAGTAAGAGAAAAGAGTTATTAATAAAGAAAGAATTGAAAGCCATCAAGTGCAGAGCCATGGCAGCACAACACATTTGCAAGATTTTATTGCATAACTGCCGTCAAAATTCTTTTATTTGAATTTAATTTTGCTAATAATTTAATATTATATAATTTATAAATAAATTAAATGAAATCGTACTTAACTCTAAGTCTGTTTCATCCTTTTGTTCTAGTTTTTCTTTTTTCGACTGTTTTTTTTTTTAAATGCATTTATGATTTTTCAATGTACGCTTGCATAAGAACAACGCTGCGCTTATGATTTTAATTTTTTTATAATTTAATACATTAGAGTTTTTAATAATTTTTTAATCCAAATAGTATAATATATGGACTATATGATTTTTAATATATAATTTAATATTCATATAATAATATTATAATTTAAATTTTTAATAATTTTTTAAATCGAAACAATATATTATTTACTTTATGATTTTTAATATATTATATAATATCATACTAGTGTTATATGCTAAAGCAATATATTACTATATTTAGATTATTTAATTTTTAATACATAATTTAATGAAACTATAATATTAAAATATTATATTTTTATTTATAATTGTTTAATACATCAGATTATTTTAACAAGTTACAATATTTTTAATATATTACGTTATTAGATTAGCTTAATATATAATAATAAATATTATATTAATATATTAACATTTAATATATAATATAATATATAGTTTTACAATATATACTATATAATATATAATTAATCTATTATATAGTAAAACTATATATATATAGTTTTACATTAATCTATATATATACTATTTAGATTAATGTAGTATAATATAAATTATATTATATATTTTCAAAAAATTCTTTCCAAAGATACTTGATTTTATGTTTTATGAAACTAGGCACAAGATCATCTAGGAGAAGAAGAGAGCTCCATATCAACAAGAGTAGCTATAGCTAATGTCAAATTTGTCATTGCATTATTTAATGACAATATTGGACATGAGAAATGGTTTTTATTATTGGTTTGCAGGCATAAAGTTTTGTGATATTGCTATCAGGATTCAACCGTGTAGTTTTATGAGTCAAACTCATTAACCCATGTTTCATGAGTAGTGGTTCACAAGAACCCATCTCTCATGATAGTGAATGGTCCACTCAATACTCATTGCATCTAGGTGATGCTCACAGAGGTGAAGCACTGGGCCTTCCTGGGAGGTCACCCATCGCAGTAATACTCCATCTCAAGCACAATTAACCACAAAGTTTCCCCCAAGGTTAAGCCCACATAGCTTGCAACCCCATTTGCAAAACCTTTAGCAAGTGTTCTGCCTTATGAACTATTCATTATAGAGCCCCTTTAGCTCATCAATTGATAAGTAGGAGGTATTTTCCATAGTGTGTCAAATTGTGATATTCCTATCAAGATTCAACCATGCAGTTTTACGAGTCAAAATCATTGACCCATGTTTCATGAGTAGTGGTTCACAAGAACCCATCTCTCATGATAGTGAATGGTCCGCTCAACACTCATTGCATCTAGGTGATGCTCACAGAGGTGAAGCATTGGGCCTTCTCAGGAGGTCACCCATCCCAGTACTACTCCTTCTCAAGCGTGCTTAACCATAAAGTTTTCCCCAAGGTTAAGCCCACTTAGCATGCAACCCCATTTTATCAAATCCCTGCTTTCCAAAACCACCCTACCAGCACTTGGCAGGAAATCCGCTACAACACAACCCCTATTCATTTATGTAAAGGTACATTGAAAAATCATAAAGACATAAAGACAAAACAAGATGGGCTTGAATTGACTACTTAGGTGGCTCATGTGGGGTTTGCTCAAGTTTATCAGATGTTGTAGTTGGAAATGCTCTCATAGACATTCATGCAAAATATGGAAGCACAGACAACACACGCGAATTTTTTGATGGAATGCCTTGATTGCAAGATATTCACAAAGTGTATTTGTTGAAAAGGATTTAGATACTTTCAATCATGTGTAGTTGGTAGATGTTAAGCCAAACTTCCCAATCTTTTCCAGCACCTTCCCAACAACCTGTGCCAAATGGGATCTTTGGAACAAGGTGTGGACATCCATCAAAGCATAAAGGATAGAGGAATTTTGTTTGATGTTGTAATTGCAACTGCTTCAATAGACATGTATGCAACATGTGGAAGCATAGAAAAGGCACACAAATTGTTTGAAAAAATGCCTCATAAAATGTGGTCTCATGTAATGTCATGTTGCAGGATATGCACAAAATGGATCTATTCAAAAGGCTTCAAAAAATCCCTGGCTTGACCCCAATGTAGCCTTCCACATTTACTACTTGCTCTAGATGAAGGAATACTCAAGACCACTAAGGTGAATCAGTGGTGCACAAAAACAAAGCAATTAAACAACTTTTGAAAAGCGCAAACTTCAATGAAACACATTTAAGAATCACCATGACATAAGTTTTATACGTGGAAACCCTTAGAAAGGGAAAAAACCATTGGTGTGAGTGTTGGTTGGGTTTGAAGAACCAATCCAATCCTCACAATTCGTTCACCATTAGGTCTCATTGACCAAATTCTCACTGAATACATTATGTCTAGGAGCACCAACTCCAATGAGAAATGAAGGACAAATGTACAAAGTACTACTATGTTTACAATATACTCCAGACTATCAATTTCACTTGTTTCACATACAAACATTCAACACTTATCCCTCCTTGCATACATGTATAATAATTTCGTTACAAGAATCCCCTTATCTAAAAAAACACAAACAAGGTTTAAGTTGATGTATATATGAACAAAAAATTCTCAATCTTTGCACACACCTTGACTGTAACCTTCTTTGAATGAAAAAATAGAAGACACAAAAATAAATTTTACACAAACATGTCCTCTGTTATGATAAACAACCCTAGACAACGTAGACTTCAGTCACATGGACATTTGCACATCCAAAGCATTGTTATACGAATTCACACACTATCCTTACTTCCAGTCAAACTCCATTCACCTGTGATCTCATTTAGATCACACTAATCTATGCAAAGAAAACACATTTCATGAATATAGGCAATTGATGCACCATATAGCCCTTTTATATTTTGTTATTCAAGTCTCCTTCCTTGTGTATTGTCTTGACAAAAACATGGTATCATAGTCTTCAATCCACTCTCATAGAGCCTAGACCATGGTTGGAATATCCTCAAAGCACCAACAAAGATCCACATTCCATTGTTGCCTCAATACAATTACAAAACTGCATGTAATTAAAACAAGGGTAATGGCACCGATATGCCTGTCAATGAGAAGACCTCAGGAAGTATTTACATTCTTCATTTTTAAAAGAGGACCTTTGATCTTCGAAACCCGCCAATCCATCAAGTAAATAATGACCATCGATCTCACTGTGGACGGTAAAATATAAGTCTTAAACCTATCTAGCCAATAACATCTAAGAGTAGGGACTAGTTGACCGATGAGCTTAAACCCTCAAGTTGTCACTTAAGAAACTTTCTACCATGTATAGCCAGTCAACAAGAAAATATAACATAAAGATAAATCTACATTGGTGAACTTCATAAGACATAAACCTTAGGTCTTCAAGGATCTTAAGGTATTGCGTAGTGTTTTAGGTTATAAGATATAGAGATTTCAACAACCAAAACTCTAGAAAAAGGGAATTACCACCATAATATTTTCCCTCTATTGGTCTCTAAAACAAATAATAAGAAATGAAAACAATGCCAAATTTTTGAAAGGTAGTAATTAATAACAAACCTAATCCTCATAAGAACACCAAGAGAAGCCAAAATAATATTTGACAGTGATCACTTTGCAACTTTCCGAGGTTCAATTGACAATGCTCAATGATAGTGATTCTTCAAGTCCATTCTCTAACATATATTAATAACAATCTCTGCCCATATCTCTAACTTTATCAATCATTAATTTATGCAAAAATCTTCCATTGAATATCAGATGAAGGATTCTTGTAAAGAGAAGACTCCATGAATGAACAATAACACTGTCAACCCACCATCTCAATATACCTTTGAATGTTCAACAATCACTTTGTAATGAAGCAAATCTATCATAAAGATGACATCAAAGGACAAATAACACTTTTGTATCACCACCATTAAATGAATGAACAAGTACCTTGACATCAATGACAAATTTATGAACAAGACCTTTGACATCAATGACAAACATCAACAAACTCCCCCTTTGTCATTGATGGTAATTCAACTTGCTTGCAAATCTATCACTCCCCCTTTGACATCAAATACAAAGGACTACATACTCCCCTTTCAAAATAACTATACCTCCATTAAAAGCCAAGAACTATCATCTTGTCTATACACTGGGACTAAAGTATGAAAGATTGAAAAACTACACTATCCTATCAATATGGTTGAATGTACCTAGACAAAACATATAGCAATTTTACCAAAATCAATGTCATGCATATCACTATCATTACACTGCCACTGCCACCATACCTCTGCAACAAGATTCTCTCAATGAAAAACATCACTTTGCAAGAACAAACAATCCAAAAATAATGAATATAACTATTAAACTTTGACTGAGATCTGCAAATTCTCTGTGAATGAGATCACTTGCAAACGATGATTGAGATAACATACATCATGGAAAGAACAATATTTTATTGAAGCCACAACTACAAAACATGAAGGACTATTAACAAAAAGCATGGCATTGGTCATGTCACTTGAGAGGAGTAGAAGGAATACAACTGTTTAAACATCATATCATTGTCCAAGATCAATATTACATTGTCACTACAAATATCAAACATGGATTGCCACTAACCTCTGAATCAAAAAACACCATATCACTATCCAAACAAAACAGTATCATTATTTCACCACTTGACATCGACTGATAGCACTGTAAAAATAAGAATAAATACGATAAAAATTGAATCAAACACAAATTGTAACCAAATCAAAATCAAACACGAACTGCAACCAAATCTTAAACAATCATTCAAGGTTCAGGGACATAGAACAAAGATATAGGCCCCCCTAAAACCATGTTTCAAAGACTGGTCTAGTGAGGAGAGGCAAGAGAAAGAACACCTAACCTCTCCCTCAATTTTTCAAACACATCCTTGGCTAAAGGCTTGGTAAAGTATCTACTACTTGATCATTTGTATCAACATAATCTAAAACAACCTAATTTTCCAACACTTTTTCTCTCAAGAAATGGTATTTGATTGCAATGTGCTTAGTTATTGAGTGCATAACAGGGTTCTTGGAGATGTTTATTACACTAGTGTTATCATACAAAATGGACACAGGTGTAGGCACATCTACCTTGATGTCTTGAAGGGTTTAAATAATCCAAAGAACTTGTGTACAACAAGAAACAATAATAATATATTTTTCCTCTGCTATTGACAAGGAAAATGACTCCTATTTCTTGCTATGCCAAGAGATTGGAAGCTTCCACCCAAGAAGAATGATCTGCCACTAGTACTCTTCCTATCATCAATGCACTATGCCCAATCAACATTAGTATATGCAAGTAAAGTGAAATCATTAGTTCTAGGATACCATAAATCATAGTTTAGTGTGCCTTTGAGATATCTAAAGATCCTTTTCATTTCATTCACATGTGATTCTTTAGGAGATGATTGAAACCTTACTACCAGACACACTACTTGCATGATGTTGGGTCTAGAAGCTGTCAAATACAACAAACTACCTATCATAGACCTATACATAATTTGATATGTATCAGGCGAGTCATCAACTTTTCTTAACTATAACCCAAAGCTAAGTTTATTTTATCCCTAATTCAAACCCTAATCCTACTTCTAACCTTGGCCCTAACTCTGACCCTAACCCTCACCCTAAATCTAATCCTAATTCTAACCCTAACCCTAGTTTTAACACTTTATCTAAAACTAACCCTAACCATAATTCTAATCCTAACCCTTATCCTAATTTTAACACTAAATCTAATTCTAACCCTATTCCTAGCTCTAGCCCTCATTATAACCCTAATTCTAAACCTAAATGTAATTGCAAGCCTACTTTTAATCCTAGCTCTAAGTTGCTAAGCCTAATTCTAGTTCTAACTTTGAGTTGCTAACCCTAATTCTAGTTTAACCCTAACCTTCTTTGTTACCCTAATTCTAATTGTAACATTAATCTCGACCCTAATTGTAACACTTAACTAATCCTAATTCTAACTCTAACCCTAAATCTAATTCTAACCCTAACCCTAAACCCAATGCTAACTATAACTATGTGTAACTCTAATTTTAACCCTAATTCTAATTTTGAGCCTAATCATAAGAATTATTCTAACACATATTAACTAAACCTACTACTGACCCTAACCCTAACCTTAATTATAATTATATCTCTAACCCTATTGGTAACGCTAACCTTTAACCCTAATTCTAGCTCGAACCCTAATTATAATCATAATTATAACCCTACTACTAACCCTAATCTTAGCCCTAACCCAAATCTTAATTCTAACCCTAACCCTAATTAAAATCATAATTCTAACCCTAATACTAACCCAAATTCTAATTCTAACCCTAGCCCTAACCTCTATCGTAACCCTATTTCTAACTCTTACACTTATCCTAATTTTAATTCTAAGCTACCCTAATCCTAAATCTAACCATAATTCTAACCCTAACCCTATAATTACATATTATAACAATAAATGATTATAGTATACTATAATAATAGTATATAATAATATGAATTATATATGTAATATTTTAAAATAATGTATATAATAAATACACTTGTAAAACTATATGTTCATAGAAAACTATATATATACAATTATTAATAATGTACATAATCTTTATATAAATAATGTATATGTATAAAAAATATTCGATAAGATGCTAAAGGGGGTAGCGCTTATTGAATTATAACAATGTGAGTTACATCAGTTACAAAATGCTATAGTTTGGGTGCATTTTCCTTTGAGGGTTGTGTTGGATGAGGATAGGGAGACCATTAGCGACTTCAATAGCACATTCATAATAGAAATTTATAGTTAGTAGTCATACCAAGTGACTTTACAACCTATGGTTTATCAAAGAACCAATATTAAAGAATGAAGAAAAAAAATATTAGTACAAAAATGAATCAATACAAACCCACCACAACCTACCACCTTTTTGAGCTAGAGATTAGAGACTTTGGAGTTTATATTAGGAAAAAGGACACAAAATTTAAGTAACAGGTGAAACTATTAGAGACAACAATGATATTAAGTACATGTTTTACTTACCATAATGCCTCATCCACCTATAATCAGCTTGCTAATGGTCCAAGGAGACCATCCATAACAAGCCATTAATGAATTCAACTTGTTAAAAATATCGTGATTCAAATTCCTTTAATAAATTGTTGTAATCCATGAAAACCAAGAAAAATTTAATGAGTAATGACACATCTTGAAATAAGAAGGAGAAGACATAGAGAGACGGTTCCACTACACTTCACATTAAAATGTACATAAATTTCCATATCTGTTTATAAAAAAAATCAGTCTCAAAAGGCTCAAGATGCATACAAACCAACACTCCCAAGTTTGTAATCATCTAATAAATTACATACAAAATACCAAACAAAAAAAGTACAATTTTGTTAAGGAACTTATAGTAGATGAAATTTCATCATAAAATCTATGATACAAGTTTCATTCAAACCTTGCTAGTACATTCTAAAAGTTGTTTTGAGTTTCTATTAGCTAATTACCACTGAAAACAACAAGGTCAAATCTAACTATATACCTGAAAAGGAAACTAACCCTATTCTAGAACTCTGTCTTGATTTGTTCAACAATACTCTATAGAATCTAACAGTTAAATTTCCAACGAGAACCCATTGTCGTGTGTTACTAGTTCTATACCACTTGCTAATTCTTTGTATTTCATGACCTAGAATCTAACCTGTAGATTTATAGCTAAACAATCTTATTCAAATATTTCGGTCATCAGCCTATCCTTTCTGAATTAACTTTCAATGGATATCTAGACTAGGTAGGCATTTATATTAATGTACACTACTAGACAGTGTAGAGCATATCTATAATAAAATTAAACAATCATATTCAAAGGCAGTTTGTTACACTTATTACTGAAATAAAAAATACAAGCTATGGGAAAAAAACTACTACCACCAACACTACAAACAAAAAACTACTATTGCCAATATCTACCCCAATTTTTTTTTTTTTGAGTACTTAACTCCCACAAGCAATGCCCCTTAGCACAAGCATAAGCTATGGGTAGAATAGAATATAAATATTCCAATATGCATTCATCAAGTTAATTGAAATCAATATAACTAGATCATAGTAATAATATTTTGTAGCCAACCATTGTTAACCAATTTTCACACCCATAAAAAATGCATTTAGAGAAATCAAATTAGGTTTGTTTGTTTCAAAAATCCATAGAGCAACATAGTGTAGCAGAAAGTAAATAAAAAACAACATAGAATTTTGAGGCGAGGGGAGGGGCTAGAGGAAGTCAGACTCATGAAATTTACAATTCTATAGAATATTAGACCGTAACATGATGTCAAAATAAATAACAACACTAGTCGTCCAAAGACTCAAAAAATTCATACCCAAAGCACAAACACCTTTAGGAAAAATCGATTTTGGGGACAAAATACATACTTCCCCTGATAAACCTTCCCATGGGCGCCTTCTCCAATTTTGGAGCCATTATAAAGCAATTGTGGGTCTATCAACGTGTATTTAGACAACTTAAGTTTAGAGACAAGATGAAGCTGAAAGGCCTTCTTTTCAATTGTCTGGTAGTTTCCAAATTGCTTGCACAAAAGGCATTGCACTTCTTCCAGACTCATGTCTTTGTGAGCCATAGTATTGTCTAGATCCTCGAAATGTCCAAACTCACATTTAAGTACTCCTTCACTCAAACTCTGAAACTTGCATAGCTCAAGAAGAAGAATAACATAATGGCTCACCATATTATGGAATGGGTTGTGAAATTTTTTCTGTGTCTCTCTTTGTTTATGTTGGACGGGCTTAAAGATCACACACTAACATCCCTCTTAACATCTCGTTTCCCGTTCTATTTTCAGTCGTGTTCCTCTACTCTACATGGTAACCGTCACTACGATGGTTAAGTTTTCATTTCAATTTTGAATCTGCACTACAAAGGTTGTTTAGTGGATGGCGGTCAATTTAATTTTTTTAAAATGCATATCATTGCATTTTCACACTTGTTTGGGCCCACCTTGCTTTATTTATCCCTATTTATGTCTTAATTGGTCCTATTTTGCACCCATAAGCCCAATGAATGATATATTTTTATGGCCAATCTTGACAAACATCAATGGATAAATGATAATTTAATGATTTTGGCCGAGTGTCCCTAATTTTTGGGTCAGGAGTAAGACACTACCTAGGGTGTCTTTGTCCCCCAAAGGTCTTGGGACCCTGATTTCAAGTGTACCTTAAATGGGCCCCTTTTCAAAGTTTGTGTCCTGAGTTTTGATGAGCTTAGTTTTTGGTCCAAATTTGGGTAGAATCTATGGTTTATTTGTTGAAGTTGATATGGACTTTGATATTAAATGTTGATATTTCTATAGAGTTTCCCTCAAACCATAGACATTGGGTTTAATTCCATTTCTGCTAGTTTTAATGAAATTAGCCTATTATGTGGACTATCTATATTAATTTTGCATGTGGTTAATGAATGTTCTTTAAGTTGGTTATAGATGTGCAATTATTATGCATACTAACATTTCCATGCAAGCATACTTGAGAATATTAAATTGACAAATGCAATCACCAGATAGTCATCCAGAGGAATCGTTCAAAGATCAACTGAAGGATGACGACAAGAGATTCCCCATGTTAGCTGCATGTAATCACTTTACATTGGTCTTTCACGATGTTGAGTTGTTGTGGGCGTTACTGCAATGTTGATTCTGCATTTGGACATGCATGTCTGACCGGATTCCTTGCGTGTGTAACCACCTTCCATTCTTTTCTCTATTTTCAATAAAATGGCATCCTCTCAGTTAGTGGGAGTTGACTGCCTTGTTTAGGTGGTAGCATAAATAAGGTTTAGATCTTCCTTCTTTAGGAGATTTTCGAGTTACTAAGTTATTGATGTTGTATGATATGATACTATAGCATTTCCCGACATGCTACTCTTTTGTATTTTCATTTCCCAATGAATAAGATGAAGTTCTGAGTTGAACATTTGAGTTTATATTAGTTTTAGAGGATACTCATCCAAGGGGGCCCACTTGGTGAGTAATTTATCCTTTAGTTTAGCTAGATTATTTATTATTTTATGTTTAGTACTTAGATAAGAATCTGGCACTGACTGTTCCTGCAGTTCTACTAGAATTCCATTTTGTGACTGTTTTTGTAGCCAACGTTGACAGAGTAGTTTCCTATTTGTTGCTCAGATTTTCATTCATGTCATGCATGTTCAACTTAGTTTAATTGTTGAGTGATGTTCAACATTTAATTTGTTCCTTTCCATGCAATTGACTTCCGGTATTGAATCGTTCTTAGCTGTAGAATGAAGATGACTACTTTGAAGTTCCTAGTGCACATACTGTGCTAACCCATTTCAAGTTCACATCCCTGGGTTGACAATTTAAATGCACCTTCATGATGGTTAAAATGGCTATTCAGGTTAGATGTTATCTCTGAATCATGGCTATAAAAGCTTAGTTATTAAAATCATTGTAGGAGGCTGAAATTTTTGGCACAGTTTTGGGGATGGTGTCAAACTAGGGAGTTCTTTGAAGTCATTGGTAGTTTTTTTCTGCAATAGTATTTCTGGAGTTTTCTCTTAGTATTTAGAAGTTATGATCAACTATTCTTTCACCAATTCTTTGTGTGAGTTGGTTGATGCTGAGTTGATACCACATACATAGAAGAAGAAGAGATGCTTATGGGAGACTCCTTCCTAATAATCTAGAACCATTTCAGCTAGTAGAGCTTCCAAATCTGCCCAGAAATGAAGGAGAAGAAGAGCCAAAACCCTTTTCCAATAAATTTCTTGACTTAACAAGTTCTGAAGTTTCCCTTGAAGATCAAAACCTAGTTGAAGAACTCTTTAATTTGGAACTTCATCAAGAAGGCATGGCTGATACAAATGGAAACAGGCCTAATAGGCAGAACCGACCAACTTTTCCTTTTCCCATTGCTCATCAAAATGAAGTAGACAACCTCAAAAATATCCCTGCTTCAGTCAGGTTCCTAAGTTATATGGACTTGTCACAAAATATCCTGATACATTCTTGTTTGAGTTTGATATACTATGAAAAAGTTATGACTATACCACTGATTCCCATAGGCTTAAGCTATTTCCTACCCCTTTGAAAGAAGCTACATTGAGATGGTTTATGAGCCTTGGCATAGATACTGTGGAGACTTGGGAGGACATGAAGACAAAGTTCCTTGAGAAATACAAAGAGTATTGCAGGGGGAATGATATGAGAGGAGATGACATTTTCAAAATGCAAGAAAAGGAAGATGAAATCCTGGAGGATTTCATTTCAAGGTTTCTATTTTGTCTGCAGAAATATTTGCACTATACACTCAATGAAGACTCAAAAAATATAATTTTTTTGAGAGGAATTAATGAAAGCTGCACCGATGCCTTGGACCTCATGATAGGAGGAGATATCACTCAAGTTCCTTGAGAGGATATCAAAAAGATATGCTAGAACTATTTTAGGGCAACTTCAAAGAAAGGGAGAGCTTACCAATCCTATATGGGTAAGTCATCCACTAGTGGAGTTTCAAAGATGGATATTACTCACTTACTGGAAGATTTCAAGTAGGATATCATAAACAATCTAGCTACTCAAATAGATACACTTTAGACCAAGAAGAAACATAAGGAGGCAGAGGAAAATGCTGACAAAATATTGCCCTCATTGCAAACAAAAGAAGAAGACTATAGATGCAAGATGGTAGCTAACATTGACAAAAATAATATTCCACCTGAGTTCAAACCAATTCAGACTGAGGAAGATCAAGTCTAATTTTTGCACAGAAAAGGACATGGGCTCCAAGACAAGGTATGCTACCAAATCCATTATCTTTTGTTGGGCCATATTTTAATTCATATTCATCTGGTAACCAGTGGCAACCCCCATGTCCCTCCAACTATGGAGGATATTCACCATAGTATTGGGATAACCCTCAAAATTCTTGACACAATTATCAAAACTATTCACCTCAGTAGAAGCAACCTCAGGGAAATTGGCAGTAGTTTCAAGGACCTTGACACCCACCTCTAGGAAATTGGAAACAAACATATCAATGGAGAGGTGGACAAAAATGGCCAAACCAGAAAACCAATTACATGCATCCACCTTATCAAACCCAACAACCTACTATCATGCCTCCCCCTGCTAATCCCAACTCAATTGCACCTAAACCCACTTAGTTACCAGCTTAGCCCACACCTAACCCAAATAATAAACCATAATAGTATCTTGTATACTCTATTGATCCAAATCAATTCCCTGCATATTTTGTGAGTTAAAGTGACATAATTTTGTGTTCAAGAACTACTTTGCCAACTCCTTCCACACCCATCATCACCGAGCTTCCCATGGAAGAAGAAAAACCTCTGGATTTCCCATTCAGCCTGGTGCACCTAAAAATCCTAAACTAGTTCCAGCCAAGTAGATGACACAAGAACCACCATTCCCCCAGAGATTGGAAGTTTCCAAACAAAAGGAAGAAAGGAGGACACCACTTTTGACATTCTAGACCAGTTGAAACATATATGTGTCTAGATACCTCTATTCCAGGGTATAAAATATGTTCCTATATATGGAAAAGAAATCAAAGAAGCGTGCCTCAAGAAACCAGGAAGGAAAAAAAAAGACCCAACTAAAGTTCATGTAGTGGGACAACTAGCTAACACCATGCTTGGAAAATTAACTATCCCCAAGTACAATGATCTAGGTAGTCCCGTGGTTGAAGTTATTATAAATGGGATACACATAAAGAATACTTTGATTGACTTGGGTGCATCAATAAATTTGATGACTAAAGACATCCTACAACAACTAAACATTGTAAGTATGAGATCCACTCCTACTATCCTAGAGTTTGTTGATAGTTCCACTATTAAGCTTGATGGCATAATAGAGGACCTTGTGGTGATTCTAGATTCTTGGGAGCATCCACCTAACTTCATGATTCCTTCTCCTAAAGATACACTAGGCGGGTATCCTATTATCCTTGGAAGGCCATGGTTAGCAACAAAAACCACTTATATTGGATGTTGATAAGGTGGCATGACCATTTCTGATGGAAGGAACACCAAACAGGCTTGTTCTTTATCATCCTACTTAGCCATCCCATGATGAGGATAATCATGTATGGACACATGTAGGTGAAGAGGCCGAGGAAGTTAACTCTGTGGTACAACTTATGATGTTAGGTAGAGGCCCTTTCCTACAGCTTCAAGATGAAGATGAAGTGTTATATAATATAATTTAGAATCATTGTGAGATAGATGAGGTGCCGCCCTCTCATGTGTCTAGTTATTTTGATCCCGTGAAGATAGTTCCGTCTACTCTACCCGATCTTCTTGCAGCCACTATTTTCGCAGACAAACTTCCTGCATCCACTCTTCCTACAATCACTCTTCTTGCAGACAAATTCCCTGTAGCAACAGGTATGATCCACACAATGATTCTATATGAACTTAAGGTACCATGTATTAATGAAAAAATAATGATAGAGTTAACTACACAAGTACAAGTGTTTGAAGGAAAATATTTGAATATTAGCAACAAACTAGGAGAAAAACAATAGCTGTCATTGGAAAATTTGTTGAAGGCCCACCAAAATGCATTTGCATGGGATTATCATGATATGGAAGGCCTAGAACCCAATATTTTCACCCATAGGATATATATCAAAGATGATTTTCAACCGATCAGGTAACCACAAAGAAGAATCAACCCTGCATTGAGAGAAATTGTCAAAATAGAGTTGTAAAAGTTGCTAGATGCAAACTTTATCTATCCCATTTTAGATAGAAAGTGGGTGTCTCCATTAGTGATTAGGCCCAAGAAGGGAGGAAAATGGTGATTTTGTGCTGACTACAGGGAATTAAATTCTGCTACTAAGAAATACCATTTTCCCTTTCCTTTTGTAGATCAAGTACTGGACTCACTTGCAAGAAAGCAACACTTCTCTTTCCTAGACGGATTCAATGGCTACAATCAGATCCAAATTGCACCTGAGGACTAGGAGAAGACAACCTTCACATCTCCATGGGGGAAATATTCCTATTCAATACTTCCCTTTGGTTTATGCAATGCACCTACAACTTTTTATAGAGCAGTCATCAACATATTTTCAGACATCTCCCTTGACTGCATGGAAATCTATATGGATGAATTTACCACCTATGATGCTGATTTTGATGAAGCATTGGAAAATCTCAGGAAAGTCTTATAGAGATGTGAAGACCAAAATCTATCTTTAAATAGTGATAAGTGCTTCATGATGATGTAGGAAGGTATAGTTCTTGGCCACTACATTTCCTACCAAGGAATTCAAGTAGATCCTGCAAAAAATGAGGTAATTACTAATCCTCCTACACCTGCAAAACAAAAGGATGTTAGGATTTTCTTGGGACATGTAGGATATTACATGCATTTCATCGAAGACTTTAGAAAAATAGCAGTACAATTGTATACTCTCTTAAGCAAATATGTTGAATTCCAATGGACAAAATATTGTGCCAAAGTATTTTCTGACTTGAAGGAAGCTTTGACTCATGCTCCTATACTTAAGGGATCTAATTGGGAAATTCCTTTTCACATCCATACTGATGCATCAGACTATGCTATAGGAGCATTCTTAGGATAGAAAGAAGGAGCCATTGAAAATGCCATTTATTTTGTCAGAAAAATATTACAAGGAGTTGAATTCAATTATACAGTAACAAAAAAAGAAATGTTGGTAGCGATCTACGCCCTGAACAAATTCAGGCATTACATAATAGGCTACCAAATATTTGTGCACAATGATCATGAAACCTTTAGATATCTTATGAATAAACCCCTGACCTCAGGAAGGTTAGCTAGATGGTTATTGTTGATGCAGGAGTTTGACATAACCATTGTGAAAAAACTAGGGAAGGCCAATATTGTTGCAGTTTTTCTTTCAAGATTGACCACATCAAAAGACAATCAAGCCATCGATGACTCCTTTCCTAATGAGCATCTATTTTCCATTAGTGTGCACACACATTGGTATGCTGACATAGATAATTACCTAGTGACAGGGAGAGTTCCTCCTCACTTCTCTCCAAAAGATAGAAGAGTGCTCATTGAAAAATCTTTCCCTTTTACATGGATTGTTGGATGCTTGTTTTATACTAGACCAGATCATGTTATGAGAAGATGTGTGAGGGAAGATGAGACATATGGAATTTTGCATGAATGACATGATGAAACCTGTGGAGGGAATTTTGTAGCCAAAAGGACAACAATGAAGATTTTGAACACAAGATACTATTGGTCTACACTCCACAAGGATGCAAGAAGATATACAAGGAAATGTGATAGGTGCCAAAGAATGGGTCTGCCAACTAAATCAAATGAGATGCCAGTCTACCACCAAGTAGTAGTCACTCCCTTTGACAAGTGGGGATTGGATTTTGTGGGACCCATTGATCCCCCATCAAATAGTAAGTCCTATATCTTGGTATGCATTGATTATGTAACTAAGTGGGTAGAAGTTAAGGCCATGAAGCATGTAAAAGATAACAAGGTTGCATAATTTCTCTATGAAGATTTTTTCACACGATATGGAGTCCCAAGAGAAATAGTAACTAATCAAGAAGCTCAATTTACCTCAACACTTGCTACAACACTAGTCAATGAATATAACATAAGACACAAAAATTCTAATACTTATCACCCTCAAGCCAATGGACAAGTTGAGGTGACCAATAGAGAAATTGAAGCCATTCTAACCAAAACAATGGCTATTCATAGAAAGGATTGGGAAAATAGATTATCAAAAGTAGTTTGGGCCTACAGAATCACCTGTAAAACTACTACAGGCTTCACTCCATTTGAGCTACTGTATGGGAAGACAACTATGATGCCCATTGAATTCGAGCCCAAAACTCTTAGAACTGCAGTAGGCTTAGCGATGAATATTTCTAAGGAACAAAAGGAAAGAATCATGCAGATGAGTGCTTTAGATGAGATGAGGAAGACAACCTTGCACCAAACTAAGGTCACACAAAATAAAATAATCAAATGGCATGAAAAAATTATCAAAGAGAAGAAATTTCAGTCATGACTGGGCATTGCTTTATGATTCACAATATCATGATAATGCAGGAAAATTGCAAACAAGGTGGCTAGGACCATATGAAGCTGTTGAGGTCTTTCCCAATGGAGCTATTCAACTCACCACCATTGACCCCATCATATTCAAGCTACTAGTCAATGGTCATCGTCTCAAATTGTATCACAAGCCATCCTCCAAAGAAGAGTTCCTACAACAATTCATCCAACCTACAACACCTGAGCTTCCTACAACCGAAGGTAGTGGACCTAGTGTCCCTCCTTCTGGCTAATTAAGGTACGTACTTTTCATAATAAATACTTCTACTTCTGTAGAAGTTCATTTCTTCACCCATCCGCCCATCCATCACCACCTTTCTCTCTCCTCCATCACTTCATTCCACCTCAAATTATTCCAATTCATCATCATTGATTGCTCAATTTATTTCCTAAAAAGGTGAACGATACTTTCTCCATGATATTTTCAATGCATCCTCCACAAATTCAGGTATGTGCGCATTAATTTTTCTCTTGATTATATTTTTAGTGCATTCATTTATCGCTATACGATTAGTATGTACGTTCACATAATTTTTATGCCTCCCTATCAAATCACTACTGCCATATCACATGTGTGGACACATGTCCAAATTTAGGTGGGGGGGGAAAGGAAAGATGCAAGTACATTGCCCACTTTTCAATCCATGACTTGTCTGCATTAGCAAATCTAGCTGAGCTGATTTAAAATTTGAAGTGAAGGATGAATCACATCTGTGATGTGACACTAAATTGTTGTCATTTATTTTCATTATAACTCCCTTTTATTACCCCTTCTTTTTCATTATTGACCCCATCATAATATTGAATTGCAAGTGGTGAAAGGTAAAAAAAATAGAGAAGGAAAATTCAGTCAACATTGGTGCAAGATGATTAAGCTAACAAAGTGTTGCAGAAAGGAATTTGTTTTCAAACAAGAATTACAGGAAGGGAATTTTGCAGAGTGACAATTGATTGAAAGAAATTGGAGGTGGAATCATTCAAAATGAGCCCTCAGTTCATGATGCCTCATTGTAGGATGCACAATGCCTGCCTGAATTTACAAACTGTGGCTGGTTGGACTACTTCCTAAAGTTGGACGATTTTGATGAAGGCATTACACTAGAGTTCGTCCAAACATTTTCAAAAGGAAAAGCCACAGTAAAAGGACTGGAGGTTGCAACAACTGAGAAAAGAATTGTAGAAGTTACAAGGTTACCTGCTGATGGTGAGCATTACCCTGTTTCTAGATATGCTAGGTCAACAAGGGCCATATTCACAATACATGGTGACCCTCCAATCAGTATAGACAACCAAGGTGCCAAAAGAACCTCTCTGCTCAAGCCATGGAAGCAAGAAACCATCCACATTATTAGGTACATCACTTGTGAAGGTCAATTGTCAAACCTACATTCAATACATTTCAAACTTTTGAGTCACATGAGGCACGGGAGAAGGATGAATGTGCCTAACGTCTTATACAACCTTCTCTCCATCATGGCAGCTGAAACTCAAAAAGGTAGGGAAATTCTATCTCACATCATTGCCTCATTAAATTGTTGGTTCAAAAATGTTTGCATGATGTAGCACCCAAAATGAACTGGGAGGAATTCATAAATTTTGATCAATTTAGACCTGAGCAACTACAATCTAGGGCTTTACCTCAACCATGTAGGTCTAGTAGGATATTAAGCATGGTTGAAGCCACCCCTGGTCTTGGCTCTAGTATGAATCCTCCTACAGAAAAAGGGACCATAGAAATTAGTTCCTCTGAAAAATAAATTTCTCCATCGAATTTTGATGATGATGTTCCACTTGAAATTCTAGTGAGAACTAGGGCACAAAAGAAGAAGACAGAGGTAGGAAAAGGAAAATACAAAACACAGCCTATGGAAAGAGAGGTGCCAAGTCCTAAGAAGAGAAAGGTTGACACTATTCATCCTATAGCCAAAGGAAAATGTGAGAGCCCTCTTAATAAATCAAAACTAGTTGTTGATATGCCTTCATGGGAAAACCCTAAGCATGGAAGGACATCACATAAGAGCACAAAAGCACCAAAAGGACAAGAAAATGTCAAAGAAAAAAATGTATTCGAAGAGGAAACAAAAGTAACCCTGGCGGATCTTGTTGCCCTTGTAGAGGAAGTTGAAGTTCGAGAGCATGAAGAAAATCTGGAGTTCCTTTAGCAAGACGAAGAATTAGATCAGGAGTTCCTGCAACAACTACAAGAACCAGAACAAGAGGCCATGCAACAAGAAGTGGGAGAATAAATTGTACCTTTGTAGCCTGAGCCAGCAGGACAACCCAAATCTATGCAGGTAGTACTATATGGGGAGCAACCATCAGCAAAAATCCTGGTAGGAATTCATAACTCTCCTAATTTTTTCAGTACATACAACAATTTTGAATTCATGGAGAGAGATACAAAGGCAAGAGGATGAATGGAAAAAGGAAAAACAAATATCGAAAAAGGAAATTCAAGAGAGAGATGAAATTATTGAAGAAAAGAATGAGGAGATTGCCTCTCTAAAGGAGAGGGTGGACAACATTGCAACCCTGGTGCCAGAGATCTTAGAATGCAGAACCCCTCCAAGATTTTATGCTCTACACCTAAAGGAAAATTATCTCTCTTTTAAACTGTCAAGAAATATCTTAGGTTTGAATCCCTCAATTAAGACTCCCATTGAATTTTTCAATGCTTATAGGATTACCTCCCTTGAAATGAAGAATTTTTTATGTGAGTTTTATTTACATAATTTTGTTGTAACTCAAGACCAAGACTGGAACCTACTGCTGTATGTTGGAGTTATCCAACTGAGAGCATTCATGTCTTGGGTGCTAAATGAGATTAGTTGGAGAGAGCAATATAATTCTTATAGGAAGAGGGAATCCAATATCCCCTTGGCCATTAGAGATGAATCAAGAAACCCCAAGGATATTTATAGAGAATGGAACATAATTCTTTTCAGGCCTAGTTATGGTAACAAAATTATGCCTTGGATTGAGGTAGTTTACAATGAATATAAGGTAAAGACGATAGCTAAAGACAACACCATGAAAGGATATCTATCAAAGAGATGGGGCACTTTAACTGATGAGCTGAAACAGGTTGAACCTCATTCCATCCATAACTATGCTACAACAATAAAAAGGATTGAAAGGTATATTCAACTTGGGAGAACAAAGGGTCGAGAGTGGCTTCCCTTGACTTTTAAGCCACCTATCCTCATGTGGCCTGTTGCAAATTTCAGATTCCACCGCTATGAAATTGGTAAAGAAAATAAAAGATGGAGAAGAATTGATAGACTGGGAGGATTCTACTAGGACCTTGGCTCGCACTCAACAAACACTGATATTGGATAGTTATCAACTGCTAATTTCAAAGCTTTGACCAAATAGAAAAATAGTTCTTCCCCTATTGGAGGACCAACAAAATGTTAGGTTGGGGAGAGTGATGAGCTTGATTTTTGCTCCAAATTTCGGTAGAATCTATAGTTTATTTGCTGAAGTTGACATGGACATTGATATTAAATTTTGATATTTCTATAGAGTTTCCCTCAAACCATATACATTGGGTTTGATTCCATTTATGCCAGTTTTAATGACATTGGTCTATTATGTAGACTATCTATATTAATTTTGCATGTGGTTAATGAGTGTTCTTTAATTTGGTTATAGATGTGCAATTATTATGAATACTAACATTTCCATGTAGACATACTTGAGGATATTAAATTGAGAAATGCAACCGCCAGTTGGTCATACAGAGGAATCGTTCAAGGGTCAACTGAAGGACGATGACGGGAGATTCCCCATGTCAACCGCATGTAACCATCTTATATTGTTCTTTCATGATGTTGAGCAGTTGCAGGAATTATTGTAACATTGAGTTTGTGTTTGGACATGTATGTCTAACCAAATTCCCTGCATGTGTAACCACCCTTCCATTCTTTTCTCTATTTTCCCTAAATTGCGTCCTCTCAGTTAGTGGAAGTTGACTGCCTTGTTTAGTTGGCAGCATAAATAAGGTTCAGATCTTCCTTCTTTAGGAGATTGTTGAGTTTTTAAGTTATTGATGTTGTACGATATGACAATATAGCATTTCCAGACATGCTACTCTTTTCTATTTGCATTTCCCAATGAATAAGTTGAGGTTTTGGGTTGAACATTTGATTTTATATTAGTTTTAGAGGATACGAATCCAAGGGGGCCCACTTGGTGAGTAATCCATACTTTAGTTTAGCTAGATTAGTTATTAGTTTTTTTTTAGTACTTAGTTAAGAATTTGGAACTGATTGTTCTTGCAGCCACTAGAATTCCATTTTGTGACTATTCCTGTAGCCAAAGTGGACAAAGCAGTTTCCTATTTATTGCTCAGATTTTCATTCTTATCATGCATGTTTAGCTTAGTTTAATTTTTGAGTGATGTTCAACATTTAATTTTTTTTCTTTCCATGTAATTGACTTTCACTATTGAATCTTTCTTAGTTGTAGAATGAAGATGACTACTTTGAAGTTCCTAGTGCACATATTGTGCAGACCCATTACAAGTTCATGTCCTTGAATTTAAATGAACCTTCATGATGGTTAAAATGGCTATTCAGGCTAGATGTCCAATCTCTGAATCACGGTTGTAAAGGCTTTGTTATTAAAATTATTGTAGGAGACCGACAAGTTTCATGCCTTGAGACTAAGATGCCACATAGGGCGTCTTAGTCCCTCTTAGCTTATTTTCAGGATTTAATTTCAAATCTTGGTAGGATTTAGCCTCCTTTAATTAATGAATTCATGTGTCGGCTTGTTGTGGTGTAATTTTGGGATATAAAGCATAGATAGGTATAAATACAAGGTTCATTCACTAATTTTCATATCTAAGCATTCATGAGAGATACCAAGCATTCATGCAATAATTCCTAAGGTGAGTTTATGAGATCAAGAGCAATTCATCAATAATTTGGATCCATCATCAAGATTCAAGCATCATATCAAGGATATTGTTGCATCATGTTTGTTGTTGTGCTAACAATTGTGATGTAGGGTTTATGATTTAAGCAAGTTTTTCATGCAAGATCTACATCATTCAAGCAAGAGTCAAGAACCACATCCATTACAGCCATTCCAAGCATATTTCAACACCTTGTTACAATAGTTTGGTGAGTTGCAACATTGTGTTTTTTTCATTCATCATTTCCCTCCATTTCATTCAATTTCAAGGTTTAATTACCAACAAGGGGTTTGACCAAGGAAAACCCCTATTTACTAACAATCAACAAGTTTTTCCTCTCTTGTATGTTTGTGTTTGTAGATTTTGGTTGAAGACTTGATGATAATTTGGAGTGAAATTTTGCAAAGTTACAAACTTGCATTGCAAAGTTGTCATCTCCACAAAAACACCTACAGGCCAGATTTTGAAGTTTCAGGATCTGAGATCAGAGAAGAAGGAAGTGCAAACATCAAGCCCTAGGACCACATTCAAAGATTTTAGAAATTTAGATCAGGACTAAGATGGTAGCAAGGGCGTCTTAGTCCTCCAAGTGGAATTTTGTAGAGATTCTTTTATATCCGATTTCGGTATCTGAAGATTCTGCATTTTCCTTAAAAAACAGTAACGAGACTAATAAGAAAGTAAGGGAATCTTAGTCCTCCCTATCACATTTTGATAGATTCTTTCATTTTTAGAATCCTCATCACATTTCCAGAACTCCCAGGTACACATATCATAATTTTTTGTTACTTAATTTTGTCATTTGCACTCATCATTTAGCTTGCATTACTAGGTTTTGTGAGTTGAATGTTAAGTAGTCTTTTCCAAGCTTTTGCTTGGTGGTGAACCCTTCAAAGCCTAAAATAATCCCTCCTATTTCTTCCTTGTTGAGAACTGACTCACCCTTTGGGTTGATATTCAATCCAATTTGGGATCCTAGGACATAATTAAATGACCTAAGGAAAATAAGTGGGAATCCCTCACCCACACCTATTTTATTTATGGTTCATTTTGGTGAAACCAACATTTTAGAGCATTCATTTTCTGATTTGAAGTTCATTAAAATCCTAGATCTAGGTTGCCTTCATTCTTACATTTCATCTTACATTAGTGACAACGCATCTAGGGTTTCTAATATTTGCATTAGTTAAAGTGCATATAGGTTGCATTTTTGCTTTCCTGCATCAAATTATCTCATTGAAAAACTGAAAAGTGCATTTTTACACATCCTAATTGCATTTAGAAAAATTGTTATTGCATTCAAAATTGAAAAAAATTCATTCAACTTTGCATCCAATTTCCTTTTATTAGTTACTTTTTCTTGCATTCCTTTGCACTTTTTTTTGTTTCTTAACATTAGGGCGCTGGATAGGAAACCTAGGAACACCATTATCAATCCATAATTTGTTATTTTTTTGAACAAAACCTCTTCTAGGACTAAAAACCCTTCATAGCATCTTAGTATCACTCAAGGTTTCTAGCTCAGAACCCTGTTTGTGTTGTTTTCTTTTTGTTTCACTTTTTGGAACTTCAAAATCTCACTAGTACGACCAAGATGCCCTTACTGGTGTCTTGGTCCTTGTTGACTTTGACTTTTCATTTTGTAGGATTTGAAATTTTTTTTTTGTGCTTTTGTTTGCTCCTTTCATTTTCCTATTATAGTTTCCAGAATTGTTGTTATTCCAATTTCTTTTATTTCAAGTGTTATTGTAAACATAGGATATTGTGTTCATTGCACTTTCTTTGGTTTATCCCTTGCATGCTCTATACTAATTTGTGTTCTACTGATAATACTGTGGTTAGAAAAAGTGGAGACTCATGGCATCCCACGATAGTACAATCATCGTGGATCTTGGGGTTTCTAACTCTCTTCCTGATAGTGTTGCTAATCAACCCTCCATGGCCCATGATTTATACACTACACTTCAAATCCCACAAGATGTTCTACATAGATTAGATGAAACATTCAAAAAAATACAAGCCTCTATCCTTAGTGAATGCATGAACATTATCTTGATTCCCATTATACAAAATCTAAGGACAATGCTTAAAAGTGGAAATGGAAATCAATTTATCTATGGTCTTAGTCACTTCCTTTATACCTATTGGAATAAGGAAAGAAATAATAATACACCTACCAGAGTCAATATGAATGGTCCAATGATAACAATAACAAACATAATCCTATGGATACTAATGACTAAAGTCCTATTAGTACAATGATAGAAGCGATTGACATCGAGCTTCATAAACAACAAACCAAAATGCCTATTGAAATTACTTTCTCTTCGGAAGAAATAATAAAAAATGCACCTGATGGTCCTCTTTACATAGCCAACAAAATCAATGATAGGCCCACTCCTATGATTTTAATTGATCCCATCTATGGAGAGAATGTGATCACAAAAGAACTCTTATATGTGCATGAACTTACTCAAGATAGATATGATAATTTGAAAGTGTGGATTAAAACACATGATGGTTTTGCTCGTGCTACAATGGGCTTGATCACACTCCCTTTACAAGTAGGGCCAAAGAAATCAAATGTATCATTCTCTATCATCTCTAATTCGGATCAATTTCATGTGAAGTTAGTACACAAACGGCTTCGCTCCATAAATATAGTCCCATCCATTGTCCATAAGTGCTTAATTTTCCAGTCGACAATGGAATATTTACTATGAACCATAGTGGTTTTAGAACTCCATCTTCTTGTGGAAATTTTTCCTTAGATTATTTTTGGCCTGAGCCCATGGAACCCATTAGACCATGTGAGGAATTCATTTCCTACCATACCAAAGGTTCAAACAAAAATGCATATCCAAGCTATCCCTTGAAAATTTTCCTACACCTATGATTGAACTTCCTTAAATCCTTTTTGACTAACCAATAGACATCCATAAAAAATCCTTTGCCTATTTCCTACAAAAGACGAAGAGAAAACCACACAAGTCTTAATCCGCCTCCTAATAGAATTTATAAATCCAAAGAGAAAGTGGTTGAGAAAATTTCCATAGTTTCTTCCATTCTTCCCTCACATGAAGAAAAGGGACCTATGGTTGGAAAAATTGCTCCTACCCAAATGCAACTTGAAAACCATAATAAAAGGAAATGAAATGCTAGAGAGCGTAAGTGTATACATCGTGCTATTGCTCGAAAGATAAATTAAGAGACCAACATTGAAAATAAAAATAAGAACTTGACAAAAGCAATAAACGATGAGCCTCCTTCATTACTAGAACAGATAGATCCTATGTCTCTGACACAACAAGGACTAGCAACTTCTACGAATATTAGCATTCATTTTTTTTTGTGGTTAACTTAGATGATGATGAAGAAAAAAATAAAAATGATGAGCAAGTGCATAATGATTTGAATTTGTTATTTGCCTCATCCATGAGCTTAAACGATAATAACCATGATGATCCTCCTAAACCGATTGATTCACCATGTGTTAAACCTAGTGATTCTCCTAATACAACACTTGATGTTGTCCCTCTTTCTAGTGATCTGCATTCCACATATACTAAACAATATTACAATGCAAATGAGCTGCTGGATGGTTGACTCACATGTTCTTTAATAGTATTTTTACGTTCATTTTTTTTTTGGGTTTTTTTTGTTTGATTGCATGTGTGTAATGTGATCCCCCATTTCATTTGATGTTTCTCTCTCTATATACATTCCTCTATTTGTACCTTCATTCTTCCATATTTCATAAGATTTTCCTTTTCATTGATCTTTACCTTTAATTTTTGTCTTGTTTTTTCCTTTTGGGGATGACGCAAGGCGTCGAGACACCCTATGTCCCTTGCAGGATGACCCAAAATATTTTTCATTATCTTTTCATTTCATTTCATGTTTGTCTTGTGTTTTCCTTTTTGGGGATGACGTAAGCTTCCAAGATACCCTATGTCTCTTCCATGTTGACCCAAAAGGTTTTTCTTTGTTTTCACTCTCTTTGTGTCATTCTTCCAATTCTATGTGTATTTGGGGAATGATCACGGCTCCGAGCTCTCTAATATCATTGCAGCAAAGATAGATATTGACCCCAAATCCATAGATCCCTTATGTGTTTCTGGGGGGCAACCCTCTTTTCCTTTTCATTTTTGGCTACTTTAAAGTAATTGCTCACAACATAGAGTTAGCAATTACTTTAAAGTGGGGGCATACATTGGCATTATTTTGGCATGATTTCTTTTGCATTTTTTTTCATGTTCCTTGTGTGATTTCCTTTCTTCTTGTGATGCATCCTTTTCTTGGTGGTTTGATTGGGTTTGAATTCCTTTGAGACTGTGATATTTCCTTGTCCTCTCTTGGAAACATTAGGTACAATGTTCCCTAAGATGAGACCTTGCACTTGTCTTCTCTTGGAAACATTAGGTACAATGTTCCCCAAGATGAGACCTTGTATTTATCCTCTTTCACAGATGTTAAGCACAATGTCCCCTAAAATTAAGACCTCACACGAACTAAGCAAAATACCTTCGAACATCTCTCTTTGTTATTGTGTTGCATTTTTGTACCTTATTAAATTCATGGAGGTATGGCTTTGATATGGTCCCTTGGGGCTCAACTAGTGAACAACTAGCTCCACTAGCCCTTTTCAGTGTGCATTTTTGTACCTTATTAAAGTCATGGAGGTATGGCTTTGATATGGTCCCCTAGGGCTCACCTAGCAAACAACTAGCTTCACTAGCCCTTGTGAGCATGCATTTCATTTTTGTCTTTATCATACTAATGGGGGTATGATGTTTGTTGGTGTAATTAAATGTTTTGTACCTTGTCCTAGGTCATAATTACACCTTAATTAAGTTTACTTAGGGACCACATAGGAGTTGTTGGAGAATTTCCACCTTTGGTGGACTTATCTTCTTATTACTTTATCACCTCCACCTTTCATGGACATATCATGTGATTAGGTTTCCACCTTTTGTGGTAGATCCACTATTTGTGGTGGTTATCACATTATCACCTTTCCACTTTAGGTAGAGTGATAACTTTTCATTGTTGTCTCATGTCATAAGATTACGACACTTGTCATAATCTTATGCACTCCTATGTTCTCACCTTGGCTATATAACCAAGGGGTCTCTACTACATTTGTACATTGAAGCATTATCATTGACATTGAATACAGTTTATTCTTGTCATATTATTTTCTCTCTTCTTTGTGCTTTCTATTTGGTCCATAGATCTTGGCATCCATAGCCAATTCTAACATGGTATCAGAGCGGGTTGGGTGCCATTGGAGAGTCTATTTTTGAAGAGAGGTACCAGATTTGGGGAGGTTCCATTTTTGGCTCTTTATTGCAGGTTTAAATCGGAGCTTGTAGGTGAAAATCTAAGCTCACCATTGCGTCCGGAAGGTTTGAGAAAGTCGATTTTTCCTTTTGTTTCATCCAAATTGGACATATGAGGCCAAATCTATGAGGGTTTGAAGCTGCATAGTGGCTGCTTGATCCAGAAGGTATCTGCATTTTTGGAGCATTTTGGATCAAATCCGACCCTGCCATCGCGTCCAGAAGGGCCAAAAACCCTAAGATCGACTATCCATTCATCCAAATCAGAGCAAGTCATTTGGTGAGGCAAAAAAATTTTGCCTGAGAGCCGTACGACCCCTAGGTCATCATTATGACAGTGGTACGAATTTTTTGAAAAAATTATTATTTTATTCAATTGAAAATTTTGAAATTTTTTATCAAAAAAATAAGAAAAATTTCAATCGCATATTATATTCAGAAAATTTATTTGTAAAAGTTTTTTTTCATTTTCAAAAATAAAATAAAGGGCCGAGGGTACAGGGCCGCAGACCTGACCCTGTACCCTGCAGTACCGCTTTGCATAATGGCTGCCATGTGTCTGGCTTGCATAAGCCACCGTGGCCCCTGCCTTCAGCTGCCATGTGGTCTTCCCTCCACAACCGGTGGCATTCGCAGGCTCTTTCAAACCACCGACGGGCATCCATTAACCGGTGACCTCGATGGCAATTTTCTTTACCCACGGCGGCAATTTTATTCACTGGTGGCTTTATCCAGCCGACAACAATCAAAATTTGGCATCGGTAAAGTCAAAATCCGGCGGCGGCATTTCGAGCGAACATACTGGCAAAGAAAGGAATATTTTGGCAACTTTTCTGGCAAGGGTCGAGTTTTCTGGTGATGAGCAGAAGGCCATCAAATTTATGCCTTTGATGTGCTGACATCAGCACCATGTCAGCGCCTATTTGAAATTTTCTCCCCCCTCACAGATTGCATTTTGATTTTTGAAGGCGAACTTCAGAGGCTCATAACTCAGTCATTTTGGCTCTTTTTTTCGAGCAATATTTTTTTATTTGAGCTAATTTTTTGTGATCTTCACAGTGGTGCAATCAGTTTTTGGTTTTGGCTTCTGGTTTTTCCAGAAATTGCAGATTCTCACAAGTGTTGTTGCTTCATCCTCATTTTGGGAACTTTGGGAGCTCATAACTTGCTCCTATGGTAACATTTTTGAGAGCCATTTTTTTTGAAAGTGCATGATTTTTCCTGTACTTTCCAGTGGTATGATCAGATTTATCTCATATATTGTAATTTTTTCACTGTGAGCTTGAGGCCTATTTTGGCATCTGCATGTACCAAGATCAAAGTCCACTTTGTTGTTTTTGGCAGTGGCAATTGTAAACGCACTACTCATAAAGTGCCAAGCTCAGATATTTCTTGGGAGGTCTCTTGATTGAGTGAATTTGAGGGGGTGTCTCTTATGTGATTGTGCCTATTTTGTGCTCTTGCATTCTATCATGGGTTCATCTAAAGTTCCACTCTTAACTGCACATAATTATGCTACATGGAAAGTACGTGTATGGAGTAAACTAATGGAAAAAGGCTTAATTTACTACATTGATGGAACCATAACTGCACCTGCAGATCCTAAGGCAGATGTAACTACATATATGGATTGGCTCACTAAAACTTCTATGGCATTGGGTACACTAAGAAAGTTCATTTCAGATGATCTCATTTTTCATGTTGATAAATGTACTTCAGCCAATGAAGCTTGGGATAAACTTGCTACTTTGTATGGCAAGGTTGATAAGGTTAAGGGATACAAACTTGAAAATGATCTCTTAAGCCTTGATCCTAAGAATTTTGACACTATTCAAGATTATGTCACTAAAGCAAATGAGCTAAGAGCACAGCTACAAGATTGTGGTATTGAGAAAGAAGATGATCAATTGGTCTTTAACTTGTTGGAAAAGCTTCCAGCTGAGTATGCAGCCTTTGTTTCAAGTTTTCAAACTCAACAATTGACAAATAGCAATTTCACATCACCATCTTTTGAGGCTCTCACAGATCTTTTGATTCAAGAGCAAAATAAGCTTATTCAAATGGGTACTTTGAAGTCTTCAAAATCACATGCCTTGGTTGTAAAAGATGAGAAGTCTTCAAGTAGCAAAGAAAAGAATAAGTACAAGCCTAAAAAGAACACACAATCCACAGAAGAACATAAACATTCATTTTCAAAAGAGAAATCATCTAAGAAGGAGAGGTCCTTTTGTGCATATTGCAAGAAGGATGGACATGAAGAACATTATTGTTATAAGAAGGATATTGATGAGTTGAAAAATCTTCTCAAAAGAAATCAAATTGGTTTGCCTTCTAGAATGACAGAATCTTCTTCTCCTTCTTCTACAAAACAGTCTAAGGGAAAAGGTCTTGCTGATTTTTCATCTACATCAGGAAATCAAGGTCAAGCTCTTTGTGCTTATTCAAGTCCAGGATCAGGTAGATGGCTTCTAGATTCAGGAGCATCACATCATATGGCATCTTCACAATCTATATTCTCTTCATTTCAGCCTTGTTCTATGTCTCCTATCTTGATGGGAAACAATACATACATGAGTGTAATTGGGAAGGGATCTATTAGTTTTGGGGACAACTCTTTTCAGGATGTTTTGTGTGTTCCTCATTTGACGAACAATCTTCTTTCCATATATCAGATTACACATGGTGGAAATGGGAGAACTGTGGAGTTCACACCTGATTTAGTCATCATTCGAGACTTGGAGAGTAGAGAGATCATTGCTACTGGGGTGGTTGATCATTCATCTCAGTTGTATACCTTTGCAGATTTTGCTTTTGATGGTGACATTGTTCCTTCGGCTGTTGATCACACTTCTAGTGTGAACCATGATTCAGAGGAGACATTTGGCTACTTGAACTTGGGAGTTCTCACATAAGATCCAGTACTTGAACCATGCATTTCATCTCCTCCATCTACTATTGCAGTTGTTGATGCTTGTGATTCCACAGTTTGGGTTCCTTGTGATTCAGTGCAACAGGACATACATAGTCTTCTAAATATGGTTACTTTGGATGGCTTCTTGACAGGTATTTCAGACTTGTTTGTGGAGTCTCATCTTGCAGATTTGGGGGACATCATTGGTGACATTCATCTTCTCTTTGATGAAGATGCTCCTTCTTTAATTGTTGTGAGGGAACACTCTGACCCTCTTGTTCATTCTCTACATGATCATTCTTTGCAGTTTGGTGTGAGTGTGGATACTTTTGGACAACATTTGGAGGAGGCTTCTTTGTCTTTGGAGGGGATATCTTTCTCTTTGGATCATGTTCTACATTCTTCTCTACTAGATGTTGGATTCTACTCTTTAGCAGTGTGGCCTAGAATGCCTGTTTGGAGTGTGTCAGCTTTTGGCATTGACGTGGATACACTTGAGCATCATTCAGAGACATCATACATCTTGCATACATCCTTGGTTTTGTTTCTTCCTAAGGGGAGGAACGTTGTTCGGCGAAATTGGATCATCTTCAACATTCAATGTCGAGCTTCTACCATCATTGCAGGAGACTCAACATTGAAGGGGGGCTGCCTTGTCTCTCTTCTACTTCTCTCTTATGGGGGGGGTCTTTTTCCTCACATGGGGTTTTTACCTTCTCATACATCATTGGGAGCATTTATATCTTGTATTTCATCTCTCTTTTGGGGAGGATTTTTGTCCCACTGGGTTTTCTCCTTTTCTCCATTTGTGAGAGATTGCATTGCATTTGTACATGGGTAACTAACATGGCCTAGTTGTCGGGACCCATCTTGCATTGTTTGCTTCTCCCTAGGTTGCACTTAAGGGGGGGTGTTGGTGTAATTAAATGTTTTTTACCTTTTCCTAGGTCATAATTACCCCTTAGTTAAGTTTACTTAGGGACCATATAGGAGTTGTTGGAGAATTTCCACCTTTGGTGGACTTATCTTCTTATTACTTTATCACCTCCACCTTTCATGGACATATCATGTGATTAGGTTTCCACCTTTTGTGGTAGATCCATTATTTGTGGTGGTTATCACATTATCACCTTTCCACTTTAGGTGGAGTGATAGCTTTTTATTGTTGTCTCATGTCATAAGATTACGACACTTGTCATAATCTTATGCACTCCTATGTTCTCACCTTGGCTATATAACCAAGGGGTCTCTCATTTTAAAATCAAGCAATTCCATTATCATTGACATTGAATACAGTTTATTCTTGTCATATTATTTTCTCTCTTCTTTGTGCTTTCTATTTGGTCCATAGATCTTGGCATCCATAGCCAATTCTAACAATGTTGATATGGACCTCTTGGGGCTCACCTAGTGGACAACTAGCTTCACTATCCCTCGTGAGAATGTTCTTTTTTTGCATAGTGGAAAACACGTTCCACTTGTAAGACTTTTTTTGGAAAAACAACCTAGACCCAGTCCACAACGCATCAGATGACCAGTCGAAGCTTGATTCATTTTTTTTTTTTTCCTTTTTCCTTCTTCTATCTTTGATGATGTATGTTTGCGATCTGGTTATGGCTTCATATATCATTCATGAGCATTTTCCTTTATGCCTATGTTGGTTTTCCAGAGGATCTTGATCCTAGGGGCTTGACTACCCTCTTGGTTATTTTCATCCTATCTTACTAGTATTTGTACATTTGAACCCCTCTTGATTGTCTGGTTGGCTACTTTAGTGTGAGTTTGAAGCAAGTTCATCCTTTCACTAAAGTGGGGGCTAAATGTAGTGTATAAAAATTCATACCCTTGCATTTTTAAACTTTTTTGGGCCTGCCTTACTTTATTTATCCCTATTGATGTCTTAATTGGTCCTATTTTGCATCCACAAGCCTAATGAATGATAGCTTTTTATGGCTACCCGACAAAAATAAATGGATAAATGATAATTTAATGATTCTGGCTGAGTGTCCCTAATTTTTGGGTTGGGACTAAGACACCAGCTAGGGTGTCTTTATCCCCCAAAGGTCTTGGGACCCTGATTTCAAATGTGCATTAAATGGGCCCCTTTTTTGGAGTTTGTGCCCTGAGTTTCATGCCTCAGGACTAAGATGCCGCCTAGGGCATCTTAGTCCCCCTTAGATTATTTTTGAGATTTAATTTCAAATCTTGGTGAGGTTTAGCCTCCTTTAATTAATGAATTCATGTGTTGGTTCGTTGTGGTGTAATTTCAGGATATTAAGCATAGATAGGTATAAATAAAAGGTTCATTCACTCATTTTCATATCTAATAATTCATGAGAGATACCAAGCATTCAAGAATTCACTCCTAAGTCTAGTTTATGAGATCAACAGAAATTAATCAACCATTTGGATCCATCATCAAGATTCAAGCATCATATCAAGGATATTGTTGCATCATGTTTGTTGTTGTGCTAACAATTGTGATGTAGGGTTTATGATTTAAGCAAGTGTTTCATGCAAGATCTACAACATTCAAGAAAGAGTCAAGAACCACATCCATTGCATCCATTCCATGCATAATTGCAACACCTTGTTATAAGGGTTTGGTGAGTTTCAACATAGTGTTTTTTTCATTCATCATTTCCCTCCATTTCATTCAATTTCAAGGTTTAATTACCAACAAGGGGTTTGACCAAGGAAAACCCCCATTTACTAACAATCAACAAGTTTTTCCTTTCTTGCATGTTTTTGTTTACAAATTTAGGTTGAAGACTTGAAGATCATTCGGATTGCAAAGTTGCAAAGTTTTCATCTCCATGGAAACTCACCTACAAGCCAGATCCGAAAGTTTCAAGACCTAAGATCACAGAAGAAGGAAGTGCAAACATCAAAACTCAAGACCACATTAAGAGATTTTAGAAATTTAGATCGGGACTAAGACAATATCAAGGGTGTCTTAGTCCTCTAAGTGGAATTTTATGAAGATTCTTTTAGGTCTGGTTCCGATATCTGAAGACTCTACATTTTCCTCAAAAAATAGCAGTGGGACTAATAAGATAGTAAGGGCATCTAAGTCCTCCATAACACATTTTGATAGCTTCTTTTCATTTTCAAAATCCTGATCACATTTCTAGAACTCCTAGAGACACATATCATAACTTTCTATTACTTAATTTTGTCATTTGCACTCATCATTTAGCTTTCATTACTAGGTTTTGTGAGTTGAATGTTAAGTTGTATTTTCCAAGATTTTGCTTGGTGGTGAACCCTTCAAAGCCTAAAAGAACTCCTCCTAGGTTTTCCTTGTTGAGAATTGACTCACCCTTTGGATTGATAGTCAATCCAATTTGGGATCCTAGGATATAATTGAATGACCTAAGTAAAATAAGTGGGAATTCTTCACCCACACTTATTTTCTTTATAGTTCAATTTTTTCTAGGGTTGGGAATAGGAAAATATTTCATAGTTTTAGTTTCACATTTTTTTCTTCATACTTTTTGTTAGAGAAAATAACCCAGGAAATCATCTACAAATAGATCTCCATAGAATAGGATAGAAGCAAACCAAGCTATTTGATGAGAGAAAATACATTGAGATAAGCTATATTACACAATGTACAAAGTGCCTAATAAAGGCATGAAAATATGTGGTGGGTGTAAAACTACTCAAAATGAGAAAAAAACACCCAACTAATTAAATGCAAAACTAGTGCCTAATTAAAATTAAGTGTAAATGTAATTTACTCTAACACTCCCCTTAAGTGCAACTTAGGGAGAATGAAGATTCAATATGGGTCCTAACTACACAACCATGTTAGGTTCCCATTTACAATGCAAAAGGAAATCTCCCACATCCAGAGAAAAGGAGAAAAACCCTGTGGGATAAAACCCCTCTCCAAAAGAGACAAAAGAAACAAAAATTATGCATGGATGGAGGACTCAATCACACCCCCCAAAGACTACATATATCAGAGGGTAAGTGCAAAAATATGGGGGGCCAGAAAGGGGGCTTAAGTGGACACTTTTTTTCTTCTGAAATCAGGAAATACTGACCTTGGATGTGAAATTGAGGATAGTTACACTCAAAATTTTGAGATGCAACAAAAACAAGGATCATATTGCTCTGAGTCTACTTTCTAAACTACTAATTTATTATGAAAATGGTTGAGCTTAAGGGCTAATTTATAAAGAAAAAACACCAAACAAATATTTTTTCCAAAAAAGAGACACACAAACAAAAGAAATTATAGATCAAAGGCTTAACATTGTCAAAATGGGAAAAAAATTACATCGTTGGATAGCTAAGAGAGATCCTAACATTACCCAGGTGTTCAATTTGTTCGACATTGGAACACGTGCAATCTTGACGGTGAGCACGAACTCGATTATGTGAAATATTATAGAATTTGCAAAAAACACGTCTCTAGTCGTTGGGAAGGCCCTCCAAGCCTTTGGGTTGGTATTCAAAGGAAAATAACAAGCCTAAGGCTTGGGGATTCCCATAGAAAGATATAATGCAAGCGTGTTATAACATGATTGCGTTATATCTTAGTTTTGACATAGTTTCTTGTGTTTGTGCAGGACATGTCTAGGAAGACATAATATGAGCATGTTATAACACGCTCACGTTATGTCTTGATTTAGTTAAATGCTACTCTATTGAATGTATGTTTATATATTTGTATGTTTTTATTTACATGCATTCTTGTATGTCATGTATGTATGTATTTATGTATGTATGTATGTATGTATGCATGCTTGTATGTACGTATGTATGTATGCATGCATGTATGTATGTATGTATATATGTATCAATGCATGTATGTATGTATGCCTATATGTATGCATGTATTTAAGATTGTATGCAATTATGTACATGTATTCTTGTATGCACGTACGATTGTATGTACATATGTATTATGATTGTGTGTATGTAAGTATGCATGTATTTATGTAAGTCTTTAGAGGGAGGGAGAAGTTTAAGAGAGGGATAGAGAGAGAGTTTTCTAAGAAGGGTGGGAGGGAGAGAGGAAAGGAGAGACTAGAGAGAGAGAGTCTTGAGAGAGGGAGATGGGGTGGAAGGGAGAGACTAAGAGAGAGGGAGTGGGAGATAAGGGGTTGGAGTGAGAGGGTTTTAGCTAGGTAGGGTGGGAGGGATAGAAGGAGAGAGAGGGGGGATGGGAGAGAGGGAATTGAGAGAGATAGAGGGAGGAGAGAGAGGATGGAGAGAAAGAGAGAGTTATGCAGGTAGTGTGCTAGAGGGAGAGACTTGAGAGTGTGAGGAGGGTGAGAGGGAGAAACTTGAGAGATAGGTAGTGAGAGGGAGTGAAAGAGAGAGGGAGTGGGAGAGAGGGAGTGTGAGAGTGAGAGACCCGAGAGAGGGAGAGGGTGTGGGAGGGAGTGACCTAAGAGAGAGGGAGAGAGAGAGGGGGGTGGAGTGAGAGGGACTAATCTAGGTAGGGTGGGAGGGATATATAGAGAGATAGAGAGAGAGATAGAGAGAGAGAGCGGGTGGGAGGGAGAGACCTAAGAGATAGGGAGAGAGAAAGAGGTAGTGGGAGAGAGAGGGAGTGATGGAGAGGTAGTGGGAGGGATATAGAGATAGATAGATAGAGGGAGCGAGAGAGAGTGGTAGGGATTGATTGAGAAAGAGGTACATAGAAAGAGGGAGAGGGTAGATAGATACAATTAGAGAGGGTAGGACAGAGGGGGGAGAGAGAGGTGAGATGTATAGATAAAGAGAAATGGATAGGGGTTGAGGGTATAGGGTTGATGGATTAGGCTGGAGGACCTATAGGGTTGATGGTTTAGGGTGTTGGGTAGAGGGTATAAGGTTGAGGGATTAGGGTTGAGGGTAGAGGGTAGAAGGTTTAAGGGTTTAGGGTTAAATGGTTTAGGGTTGAGGGTTAAGGGTTGAGGGTAGAGGGTTTAGGGTATAGGTTTCAGGGTATATGGTTGAAGGATTAGGTCGAGGGTCCAATGTAGAGGGTAGAGGGTATAGGGGTTGAGGATTTAGGGTTTAAGGGTTGAGAGTTGAGGGATCAAGGATTGAGGGTTGAGAATTGAGGGTTAAGGGTTTAATGTATAGGTTATAGGGTAGAGGGTAGAGGGTAGAGGGTAAAGGGTTTAAGGGTTTAGGGTTTAAGGTTTATGCTAGAGGATTGAGGGATTAGGGTTGAGGGTCTAATGTATACGGTAGAGGTTATAAGGGTTGAGGGATTAGGGTTTAAGGTTTGAGGGTTGAGGGTAGAAGGTAAAGGGTAGAGGGTTTAAGGGTTGAGGAATTAAGGGTTAAGGGTTGAGGGATTAGGGTATAGAGTTTACTTGAATTTAAGGGTTTAAGGCTTGAGGGATTAGGGTATTGGGTAGAGGGTAGAGGGTAGAGGGTAGAGGGTAGAGGGTAGAGGGTAGAGGGTTTAAGGGTTGAGGGTTGAGGATTTAGGGTTTAGGGTTGATTTTTTATGTTGGAATTGTGTGCCTCAATCCCACTGGCCTAAACCTCTAAGAGAGCAATGTCAGTGTGATCGCTGAGATATTTAGACAAATTGCATAATTGTTACGTTCATGCTTGTACCATTGTACCACGAGGTAATATGGCGAGAGAGGTGCGGTAGCACGGTTACTACCATACCATGAGAGCCTTTTGGATGAGACATGGTAGTGCGATGTATACTGCCATACCATGAGAACCTTTTCATATTCAAGCAGTAGTGCGTTATACTGCCATACTGTGAGAGCCTTATGACTATTTGGCGGTAGCATGGTGATACCACTGTATTGCAAGAGGTTTTATGTAGAGGTGTGGTAGTCAAGTGATACCACCATACCATGGGAACCTTCAACCTGGTGAGCGGTAGCGCGATATAATGCCACACCACAATAGGACTTAGAGGAGCTTGCGGTGGTGTGGCGTAGTCACCACCACACCACAAGGGTGTTGTTTCTTGGTTGTGGTAGAGTGGTGGTCGTTTGAATTTATTTGGCTGGATGGAGGACGTTGACTTGGTTGACTGAATGACTATCCTACATGGTTGGTTGTGGATAAATGGGAGAAGTTAAATGTAAACCATTGGCAGTTTGATTGTTTTTACCATTGGAAGATCAACAAACTATTTGAGAATGTGAAAATAATGGAACTCTCTTTGTATGTTCGATGGTGGGAATTGGAGGATGAGTATGTTTTTCTAAGAGGTGACTCCACCCTCTCACTATGATTTGATTGTGAAACCTCTCTTTGTGAATCTGCTTTGTATACTATGTGAGAGTATTGTAACAGTGCAAAGGTTGTAATGGACTGAGAGGTTGATCAAAGAAATATAAAAAGGAGAGAGGGGAAATCTTGTCATGGGGTTGCTGCCAGTCTATCTATAGAATGAAACAAGATGTAATCTCTGTAAAGGCTTAGTGCCTGAGTTGTATTTGTAAATATTTTGTTGCATGAATAATACAATGGTGATCTGGGCTTTTGGAGTGCGGCTTTTTACCTGAAAGGTTTTTCCCCACGTAAATCTATGTGTTTTGTCCCATCTTTCATGTTTCATATTTCTTGGTTAGATTCTGTTAATGTTTGTTGTTGAAACTGAATTTGCATAAGTTTATCTTAGAAGGATTAATATGGGAAATGAACTATGTCTGATTCCACCTTGTGACCTAGTTGTATGTGTTTTTGAGGCAATCTAATTGAAATTAAAGTTACCAAAGGCACTACAGATCTTAGATACTTATATGAGATGACCAAGATTTCCCAACAAGTGGTATTAGAGCCTTCTTTTGGTTGTTGGTTTTGGGTATTTCTCCTGTGAAGATTTACTAGTCTGTTAGGATTGAGGAAATCTAGAGGAATCGGTTGTTGTATTGATCCTTTGGTGAGTGGAAATCTTGTGGTATATATAGACAACACACAAATTGAAGGATGGTGAAGGTGGAGACAATGGAGTTGGTCATGCTGAATTGTTGTGATCTGTGTCTCCTAGTTGGCAGCGGTATAACCTTGATGTATGAGGTGGATTTATTTGCTTCATGGTTGTGTAGCAGTAAAGATTTCATATTGGGTGTTTGTATGAGAGGCTTCCTAGTAATATGGAGAGGTGTGGGTTGTTTATCAGCCATGGAAGAGAGTACTTATGCTAGGTGGTGTTTCCTGGTGTTGGAAGGCATTATTTTCTGTTAACCTTGAATGCATAAAGGCTATGGAGTTAATCATTAAGTGATTTGAAAGCTTCTGAAATAGCCTATCTCTTTCTCAGATGCATGTGCATATTGGTGGTTTTGGAGTTGGCTTGAAATGAGCCTAGGGTTCCTGAGTTTTTGTTCTCTTTTTAAGGATGTATTGGACTTGCATGTTTTTTTATGGTTTTGTAGGTTTTACATGGTCAATAAAACTTGTTTTATGGATCTGCTGAAGAGCTAGTTTCTAGACTCCTACTTCCTCAGGGTGCTACTAGATGAGATAGTTGCAGCTCTAATTACATGCTTTGTGCATGGTGAGAGAATGTTTGATTATTTATCTGCATTGAAATGTTTGGTATGTTATTATCCATTCATCGTTCTATGGTAATGTTTGATGGATTCCTATACTCTAGTGCTTGGTGTGGACATAATTAGCAAATTAGATTTGTACTTGATTCGGTGTTTGAGTCAAGGTGTCTACATGTTTTTTCTCTTGTGAGACCTCATATTGTGCAAGACATTGATGTGATTGTGAGTCTTCATGTTTCATTTATTGGATCTATAGGTTGTGGAATGTTGTGGGTTGTCTTTACCCATATGTTTGTAGTGAGATAACCCAGAAGTGGATTGTCTATATCCATGCGATTTGATTAAGTGTTTATGCAGACTTGTAAGATGGCCTTGTATGTGGTCATTTGTGCAGTGGTGTGTCTTTTTTGAGGTAAGAGGATGGATTATAAGTGAATTATGGAGTCCTATAGCATGGCGAATCTCCTTATGAGATCCTGGTTTCACTTGGGATAATTAGTAGTACAACTATATGTTCGTGGACTTGAAAGTTTTTTTTTCAGTTTTGGAGATGGTTGGTCATGATGCTTAGAAAGCTCAGTATCATGGTTCAATGGGAGATTTAGCAATGACTGTGGGTTCATCAATTGGTGGTGAATAATATTCGTTAGTGTTACGAATGTTACTAGGAGGGACTCTTAGATCCTATTGTTGCAGAAGATTTCTTTCACATTTGCATGGGCACTATTTGAGGATGTGCAACATCTTTAAACCATGGAGGATGTTTGGTGTCTTTGGCTGAGGTGTTGGTGGTGCTTGATAGAAGATGTTGGTTTGGAGTTTTTTTTTTTTTGATGTCATGTTATAATCTTGATTGCGCATTAGAGTTTTGGCATGAGGCTTTTCTCTTGAGACCTTCGTGAAGTCATTTGAAGAATGGTATCTCCTAAGGGGGATGTGTAGATCATGGTGTCATGATAAGTTCCTATTTCAGATTTTTGGAGCTTTGATAGTGGTCTAGAGTTTATTTGTGTTTTGAGTACATTGGTCAGATGCTTGAGAACTTCATGTTAAGTACAGTAATGTAGATTGGAGTTTAGCATGAGATGACTGGTTGTTGGTGTTCATGGATACATGGAGAATAAGGTGAGTCTGAGATTCTTTTGAGAAAGGTGTTGATTACTGTTGAAAGTTCGAGTAGCCTACACCTTGGTTGGACGTGAGTTCAACAAAGACCAATGAGGAGATTGCTCTTGGGTAAGTCATGGTGGCTTGTATATCTTAGAGGATCATTTTATTTTTCCACTCTTGGTCTTCTTGACATTGAATTTTATTTGAGAGGTATTTTCCCATTATATATTTCAAGTGTGTTTTATTCTTTCTTTCATGATATGGATCTTGAACTTGTTGTTTTAAGGTTCTAGAGGATTCATAGTGGAAGGTGGACAACATGGTTTATCTCCTTGATCTTTTGTGTTATATCATTTAGTGATGAGAACCAGTAGGAGATAGTTATATGGGATGTTTTCCTAAAATGGGAAATGAAGTAGTTTGATCTTCTTTGAGATGCTTACATCCATGATTGGTTACATTTTACTTAAGTTTGAATAGTTGGGTGTTGTTATGGATTTTCCTTTGGGATGTGAAGGAGATCATACTTGACACAAATGGATTTTAGAGGTGTATGTAGGAGGGTGTTCTATAGGTATATTTTGTGTAGAGTTTCTCTCTTTGGTCTTGGTTTTCTTCTTGGAAGTTTGATTTCATTTTACATTGGTTTGAGATTTGGTTGGAGATTTTGTTTTCACTCAAGTTTTGAGTGGTAACTTGGAGGTTCTTTATCTTTCTCTATGTTGGGCGTTGAAGAACTTGGAAGAACTCTTGAAGACTAGTGAGAGAAATGATTCTTGTAGTAGTTGGTTGCAAGTTGTGCATATTATTGTGGATGTTTCCTTGGTACTACATTGGTTACATATTCTAGGTTTTTTTATTGGTATACTTGTTATGCCTTTAATCTTTTACATTTGGCATTACTTATGCAGTGGGAGTACCTAGATGTGTTTGGTATTCTTCGATTGGTTTGTACATGGTGCTTTTATATGCAATTGATGGCTTGGTTGTGCTGCTGGTATTAGTTTACTAATGTGGATACCTTGAAGGTATGTGTGATTGGATGAACTAGCACTTGTTGTGGGTGCTATTTTTAGTCATGTGGGTTTATCAATTGGATAGAAGCAGTCAGTTTGATTGTTGTTCTAGCTAATGTTTTTATCTTGTTTTTTGGAGTGATGGTAGTGTCTTGTTGTTGATATCACTGGGATATTTTTCTTTTGTTCATTGGTCTGGTGCATATTCACCTTGGCTTGTTCCTTTCTTCCATAGGTGGCATGTTGGAGGATGACAGTGATTGTTGGCTGAACGATGGACATATTACATGTTGTTGTAGAAGTCTTGATGGAGCATGAGAGCATGTTTGAGATCTATGTGGTTTCATGGATGACTATCATTGGTTACAATGTTGGATAGTTAGTTGCAGTTGGATACTTGATTTTGTTGTAGATTGTCTGGTAGACTATTATCTATGGAAACTTGTTGGTTGGGTGTCCTGAATGTTGTTAAACATGGTCTGAATTGGTGGTTCCAGCGTGATATTAGAGTTCTCTGGAGGTGCCAGTGTGATTTCATCAAGTTGGATATTGTTGGAATCGTGTGCCTCAATCCCATTGGCCTAAACCTCTCAGAGAGAAATGTCGATGTGACTACTGAGATGTTTGGACGAATTGCATAATTGTTACGTTCATGCTTGTATCGCTTTATCACCAGGTAATATGGTGAGAGAGGTGTGGTAGTGTGGTTACCACCATACAACGGGAGCCTTCTGGCTGACATGCAGTAGTGCGGTGTATACCGCCATACCACAGGAACCTTTCCACAGTTGAGCGGTAGTGTAGTATACTGCCATACCGCGAGAGCCTTGTGACTATCTGGGGGTAGTGCAATGATACTATCATACCATAGGATCTTTCATGTAGAGGTGTAGTAGTGCGATGATACCATCATAGCGCGAGAACCTTCAACCTGGTTAGTGGTAGCGCGGTATATTGCCACACCGCGATAAGACTTGGAGGATCCTACGGTGGTGGGGTGTTTTCACCACCACACCATGAGGGTGTTGTGTCTTGGTTGTAGTGGGCATTTGAATTTATCTGGCTAGATGGAGGATGCTAACTTGGGTGACCAAATTTTGTGCTACGTGGTTGGTTGTGGACAAATGGGAGAAGCATAATGTAAACAATTGGTAGTTGGACTGTTGTGACCGTTGGAAGATCAACAAGCCGTTTGAATGTGAAAATAATGGAAATCTCTTTGTATGTTTGATGGTGGGAGTTGGAGGATGAGTATGTTTTTCTAAGAGGTGACTTCTCCCTCTCTCTATGATTCGATTGTGAAACCTCTCTCTTTGAATCTGCTCTATATACTGTGTGAGAGTATTGTAAAATTATGAAGGTTGTAATGGACTGAGAGGTTGATCAAAGAAGTGTAAAGAGAGAGGGAGAATCTTATCACAAGGTTGCTACCAGTCTGTCCCCAGAATGAAACAAGATGTAATCTATGTGAAAGTTTAGTTCCTAAGTTGTATTTTTAACTATTTTTTTTGCATGAATAATACAATGGTGATCTAGGCTTTTGGAGTGTATATTTTTTTACCCAAAAGGGTGTTCTAAACGTCAATTTGTGTGTTATGTCTCATCTTTCATGTTACATGTTTCTTGGTTAGAATATGTTAATGTTTTTTGTTGAAACTGAATTTGCATAAGTTTCTCTCATAAGGATTAATGTGGGAAATGAATTGTGTCTGATTCCACTTTGTGACATAGTTGTACATGTTTTTGAGGAAATCTAATTGAAATTAAAGTTACCAAAGGCACTACAGATCTTAGATACTTATCCGAGATGACCAATATTTCACAACACTTTAAGGGTGTAAGGGTTGAGGGATTAGGGTAGAGAGGGATTGATGGATTGAGGGAGATATGGAGGGAGAAGTGAGATAGCAAGAAGGAGAGAAGAGGAGAGAAGGACAAAGATAAATGAGGGCTAAGGATCCAATGTATAGGGTACATGGTTGACAATTGAGGGTATATGGTTGAGGACCTATAGGGTTGATGGTTTAGGGCATAGGGTCAAGGAATTAGGGTTGAGGATAGAGGGTAGAAGGTTTAAGGGTTTAGGGTTGAGGGTTGAGGGTTGAGGGTATAGGTTTGAGGGTATATGGTTGAAGGATTAGGGTTGAGGGTCCAATGTATATGGTAGAGGGTATAGGGCTTGAAGGTTGATGGATTAGGGGTTGAGGGTTGAGGGTTTAATGTATAGGGTAGAGGGTTTAAGGGTTGATAGTTTAAGGTTGAGGGTAGAGGGTTGAGGGTGTATGGTTGATGGATTAGGGTTGAGGGTTGAGGGTTGAGGGTTGAGGGTTGAGGGTTGAGGGTTGAGGGATTAAGGGTTGAGGGATTAGGGTAATGATTTTTCTTGGGTTTAAGGGTTTAAGGGTTGAGGGATTATGGTTGGGGGATTAGGGTAGAGGGTAGAGGGTAGAGGGTAGAGGGTTTAAGGGTTGAGGGTTGAGGGTTTAGGGTTGAGTGTTTAAGGGTTTAAGGGTTGAGGGTATAGGGTTGAGGGATTGGGATAGAGAGGGATGGATGGATGGATGGAGGCAGAGATGGAGGGAGAACTGAGATAGAGAGAAGGAGAGAAGAGGAGGGAGGGACATAGATATATAGGGTTGAGGATGCAATGTATATGGTAGAGGGTCGAGAATTGAGGGTATAGGGTTGAGGAGCTATAGGGTTGATGGTTTAGTGTATTGGGTTGAGGGCATAGGGTCAAGGGATCAGGGTTGAGGGAAGAGGGTAGAAGGTTTAAGGATTAGGGTTGAGGGTCCAATGTAGAGGGCAAAGAGTATAGGGGTTGAGGGTTTAGGGTTTAGGATTTAAGGGTTGAGGGTTGAAGAATTAAGGGTTGAGAATTGAGGGTTGATGGTTTAATGTATAGGGTAGAGTGTAGAGGGTATAGGGTTTAAGGGTTGAGGGTTGAGGGTTGAGGGTTGAGGGTTGAGGGTTGAGGGTTGAGGGTATATGGTTGAGGGATTAGGTTTGAGGGTCCAATGTATATAGTAGAGTGTATAGGGGTTGAGGGATTAGGGTAGAGGGTAGAGGGTAGAGGGTTTAAGGGTTGAGGGATTAGGGTAGAGAGTTTAATTGGGTTTAGGGTTTAAGGGTTAAGATTTGAGGGTTTAGGGTTGAGCGTTAAAGGGTTTAATGATTGAGGGTATAGGGTTGAGGGATTAGGGTAGAGAGGGAGGTATGGATGGAGGGAGAGATGGAGGGAGAAGTGATATAGAGAGAAGGAGAGAAGAGGAGGGAGAGAAAGAGATATATGAGGGTTGAGGATCCAATGTATAGGGTAGAGGGTTGAGAATTGAGGGTATATGGTTGTGGACCTATAGAGTTGATGATTTAGGGTATTGGGTTGAGAGTATAGGGTCGAGGGATTAGGGTTGAGGGTAGGGGCAAGAAGATTTAAGGATTTAGGGTTTAAGGGTTTAGGGTTGAGCATTAAGGGATTAAAGGTTGAGGGTTGAGAATTAAGGGTTAAGGGTTTAATGTATAGGGTAAAGGTTAGAGGGTTTAAGGGTCGAGGGTTGAGGGTTTAAGGTTGAGGGTAGAGGGTTGAGGGTATATGGTTGAGAAATTAGGGTTGAGGTTCCAATGTATAGGGTAGAGGGTATAGGGGTTGAGGGATTAGGGTTTAAGGGTTGAGGGTTGAGGGTTGAGGGTTGAGGGTTGAGGGTTGAGGGTTGAGGTTTGAGGAGGGTAGAGGGTAGAGGGTAGAGGGTAGAGAGTAGAGGGTAGAGGGATTAAGGTAGAGAGTTTACTTTGATTTAAGGGTTGAGGGATTAGGGTCAAGGTCAGAGGGTAGAGTGTAGAGGGTTTAAGAGTTGAGGGTTGAGGTTTTAGGGTTGAGAATTTAAGGGTTTAAGGGATGAGAGTATAGGGTTGAGGGATTAGGGTAGAGAGGGAGGGAAGGATGGAGGGAGAGATGGAT